>JAODUP010000123.1:230000-362500 GCA_025642065.1 Paralvinella palmiformis
TGAGTGAGTGAGTGAGTGAGTGAGTGAGTGAGTGAGTGAGGCTTAATTGTCCATCGACACAAGTATCTTATTAGTTCCCTTTAAGTCACATCCACCGGACATCTCCATGGCCTAGCCGGTAGCGCGGTATGATCGAGATCTATAAGCATCTCGGTTCAAACCGATTGGATAAGGATCGTGCCATTTAGCTTATCGCGTTCACAGACATAGCCTTAAGACAAAAACATATTAGTCGTACATAATCATATGCCGGTACAAAGACTCGTCACTAAACATATAACCTGTAGGTGTAGAATATGAACTCGGACAGACTGTCTACATCCTTCACGTGAACGCATTGGGAGTAAAACAGCCAGGTATTTTTGGTGTGTATGTATGTGTGTGTGCGTGTGTTTGTGTGTATGTGTATCTGTCTGTCCCTATCCTGCTGAGTAACATAACCAGAAAAGGCGAATTACCTACGGTCTTCCCACCTGAAAAAAAAACATCTCTATGTCAAGGTAAGGCGGCTGCGAAGATGTCTCAATTAACTATCTATTTATAGTTATCTCTTCACTTCTGCGTCTCTATATTCAAAGCACCAAATTAATTGCTATACGCCCAGTTTGGGCGACATGTATATACGTGTGCGTATGTACGTACGTGTATACGTTTGTGCATACGAGTGGCCAAATCCGAGCTGCTTCAACGATGTCCTCACCAATATCCCTGTTCTATCGTGATACTGGTTACACCGTACCACCAACGTGATTTACTTCAGCTAATGAAACAATTACGGGATTTGATTGCTGTTGATCGGCACGTAATACGTCCGGATCGCTGAGCTAATTCCCGGCTTCGCTTACGCGTTCGGAGTCAAGTATATGAATGGCTGACGCCGTGTCGGGATTTCTCGTCGAGATTCAGCCGATCCACTGATGCCACTCCTAGTTCGGCCGCCGGCGAATGTGAATAATTCGTTGGCGTTATTTAATAATAAAAATGCAAATTGTGTTTGTTTACACTCACTTTTTATACCCGTACGGGACTGAGTGACCAACCGGTCTCCAGAGGTAATCATATTAGATGAAAGATGAAATATCATACAGATTTATGGTCCTTTGATCAACCGCATAAGCGCCAACTTGTTATTGTTCTTGTTAATTCCGTGTCCCATAAATTCGACTCCCGTTTAATCTCGGGTATTTATTAATTTACCCCCCCCCCCTCCCTTTCAGTCATCCTGCAAGGAAACCTTTATCACCATGTTCCCAGTTCTGTGTTCAATGTTTGGTAGTGATTTCACGTGTTCCATTTCTCTCTCTCTCTCTCTCTCTCTCTCTCCTCACCTCCCTCCCTCTCTCCCTCTCTCTCTCTCTCTCTCTTATATATATATATATATATATATAATATATATATATATATATATATATATATATATATATATCCATCGATCTATCTATCTGTATATCTCTATATCCTCTATATCTCTAAATCTATCTATCTATCTATATATCTATCTTCTTATCTATCTACATGCATACATACATACATATACGTATATATATATATATATATATATATATATATATATATATATATATATATATCACTTAATGTATCCCCAACTGTGAATCATAATAGTTAATATTATTCAGATTATTTTTCGACGTATTTATTATTTATACACATAGAACTTGCTGTAATAAATATATGTTATGGCTGCAATAACAAAGGGGAGACGCTATTAATAAATCCCTGAACAGTTAGAAATGGGAAAACATTACTCCTATTTATTCAAAAATAGTAGTCTTAAAGATGAAATGTGCCCTGAAAACATGATAACCTGTCGACGTTTTGATGTTATTTTTATTTTTTATGATGTTAAATTATGACAACTAACAATCGCCGAATATAAGAAGATACCGATGATGATGATTGACGTTTTACGGCCACTTTTGTGCACATGGTAGGCTAAATGGGCCGAGCGACCTGCAAAGGTAATGAATTGAAGTGAAAGATGAAACAATCATCATATATACCCATGACGAGATTCGAACTCAGGTGGTAGTGATCTGTGATCCAACGCGCTACTAATTAGGCCGCGGAGGCGCCCTGAGAAGAAGGTTAAATATTTAACGATGTAGTTATTTGTTTGTACCTAACGGGAGATTGACCACAAACACGCACGCGCAGTAATCGTAAACAGAAATACAAAGACACACAGCGACCATCATCATCATCATCATCATCATCGTGATTATCATCATCAATGATCCGGAAACCGTCTTAGAAACGACTAATCACCACCGAGCCTCGTTCCGACACCGCGACCTACATCGCGTCGACGTGATATCCGGCTCGAGGACCGAAATCCGGGTCTTCGGGCTAACGTCCCTCGAAGTCCGACTCCGGAATGATCCATGGCCGCCGGGTCAAAGCGTCGTCAAAAGACCTGGAATATGCCGCCGGCCTAGCAATACGACGGTGGTAACTCTCTAAGAGACAATACGAGATGGAGAAAGAACGAACTACTCCGGTATGCCGAGCTCGTATCATACCCAGCCAGTTGCCCGTTCCGCGCAAAGATATGTATGGAATGGCTGTCGCGAAACGTCGGCGCGTTGGCCTCGGCGTATGGAATGGCTGTTTTGTAAAATGTCGGCGCTCCGCCATCGGGTCGCCGGATTAACCTCTGATGAAATGAAAGAAAAGGGCGATGATCGACTGGCCGCGTCGACGGCGGTCGTCCGCGGCAATAAGTCACGTCGACCAAGTACCGCATTAATGTATCTGTTTTCCCTTTCGGCCGATATCTCGCAGATCAGCTCCCCTGGATCCATGGTTGGCCGGAAGATGGACAGCGGGCTGAAGAAGGCTCCGTACCGATGGCAATCCGATAAAACCAGAGCCCTTTAAAAGCCCGTATTCCGCGCGTCGGGAGGAGGGGGGGAACTGCGTGGTCTAACTGGTAGGGCGTTGGATCACAGATCACTACCACCTGAGTTCGAACCTCGGCATGGGCATATTTGAAGGTTGTTTTATCTTTGACTCGCTACATTTCCTTTGAAGGTCGCTCGGCCCATTTAGCCTACCATGTGCACAAAAGTTGCCGTAAAATATCAATCATCAATCATCAATCCACACGTCATGGCCATTTGCCTGTGAGTGTTTCTATATGAATCTGTTTACATGACACGTTAAAAAAGTCACTGAATGCGAGGTAAACTTAGCCATTTGTGAACACTATTAACTCGCACCATCCAACCCGTCGGCTCCCCCCCTCCCCCCCCCCCCGCCGGTCGGTGTGTCCGCGTTATGCCCATCCATCACGTCATAATCAGGTTTATGTTTTATACGTTTTCGTAGACCTCAATTTTAATGTTGAATGAAGATCTCCCTTACCACGCCATATTAAATATGTAAATAAATATACCGTGCTAAATATGTAAATAAATATACCGTGCTAAATATGTAAATAAATATACCGTGCTAAATATATAAATAAATATCCCGTGCTAAATATATATATATATATATATATATATATATATATATATATATATATTCTGTGCTAAATATATCCATAAATAAAGTAAGCACAAAGGACCTATAGTACCCCTTAGATTCGAAACATCAATATATCATTAATCAGTTGGACAGTTGTCTCGAGTGTAATCGCTGTTTAATGCATTAAGGTTAGAGTGTGCCTTGGGCAGCTAACGGCCCTGTCAGAGAAGTGGTTAGGCAATAATTAAGGGAATTAGCTGCCCTGAGGGCATGCGTTAATGCCAAACAATGGACGGAATGCGGCCGCGTGTAGCTTAGACACAACGCCGAATGTAGGTTAATCACATATATCGGGATCGTCAACAGATAAGGCACGTGATCCGTGTACCTGTCTCGACCCTTCTCTGGCGCGGTTTGCCGGGGAAAGCGGGAAGGTGCGCGAATGTCTTTTGTTTGTTTGTTTGCTTGTTTGTTTGTTTGTTTGTTTGTTTGTTTGTTTGTTTGTTTGTTTGTTTCTAGCGTTATCGTTGTTTTCGTTACTTAATCGTTTAACAAAATTCAGTACTCGTTACTCTTGTTACACTTTACTACCATCCATCATCTTTGACCGAAGATTGCTGGGAACCTGAACCAGATGATGATGATGATGATGATGATTGGTGTTTAATGTCACTTTTGTGTACATGGTAGGCTAAATGTGCCGAGCTACATCCAAAGGTAATGAAGGGAAGTCAAAGATTCGAACACGGGTGGTAGTGATCTGTAATTCAACACGCTACCGTTAGACTACGAGAAACTCCGGAATAGTCGGATTTAATCCGCGCCCGGCTTTACCCTGAAGCTATTTGTGTGTCATATCTGGATTAATGTGAAGAAGCTTAAAAGACGCACTCTGTCGGGACTTTAAAGCTTGCTCCTACCGTGGGCTACTTGAATGATGTTTTAGGGCCACTTCTGTGCACAGCGTAGGCTAAATGGGCCGAGGCGGGGAGGTCTACTTGGGCCTTTGAGCATATAACTAAGGGTTTAGAATAATAAAGAACGAATTTTAATGAGTAAACATCATAGTTCCAATCACCGTCCCCATCAATATTATATTTACTGCCGTTTAAGACTCTTTTGGCAGAATTTATTTTCCAAACACACAAACAAGCAAACAGCCATTCTCGTTTATTTATATAGATCAAAAAGCCTTAACTAATCCGAATACATTCCCAAAGGCTAGAGATTATTGCAAGCCGACCACAACGGCACAGAATTATAATGAAAATAAATGTCTGACCGTCAACATTTACACAACACCAATAAGCAGAATAATCTATATTTTAAATATTAAATACCTACTTACCGGTTGTGACCAGATTCCGAAAGAGCCTTTGCTGCCCTATCTGTCGTCGAGCAGCTTGTCTCTTCGCCAAATTTATTCCCTTGTGTATATGGTCTCCGAGATTCTCTGATGTCGTGCCGCCATCCTCGAGTTGTTACATCGACTTCTGGAGAACGGAAACTGACTGAGGAAGAGCTGAGCCGAGCCGAGCCGAGCCGAACCGAACGGTGCCGAGCCGAGCCGATTGGAGCCGAGCTAACTAGCGCGCCGGCGTCTGGAACGTGCCCGATGGCTTCGTTCGGTCTTCCGACGAATCGAGCGACGCCAGAGCGTCGACGGCTAGAACGCCGGCAGCCCAGCGCAGCTAGCACAGCACGAAACAAGATCAACGACTCGCCTAATATTACATCACCCGCTCACACCTGGTCAATCAATGGCGTTCTCGTAGCGCTGCGCATTGTCGCTGTCTGGTTGGTTCCCGGCAATGGCGACGAGGCGCCGCAAAGAAACAAGAGAAATAAATAAAGCCGAAGAAGAAAGCGTTCGCGAAAACACGAAACACGAAACGTAGCCCAGTGAAAGCCATGAATGGCTCGAGAAATTGGAATTCAATTGCAGCTCCGACAAAAGGCCGGCTTTCTTTGCCCTTGGTCTACGCTAATGGAGATATTGTCCTTCAGAGCAATGCGATATGTGTCGATGTTGGCCACAGGCCGGGTAACGAAATAGCATTGTCTGGCGGTTCATTTGATCAACGCTTTCGGGATCAAGGCGAAAGGTGGCAACCGAAATGCAACGCGATCGTCTCTTAGCCTCGCGAAAAAAGAGGGGGGGGGGAGGGTCACGAAATGAAAGCGCTCTGATTCCTTTTATCGCTCAGTGCGATATATTGATGACGCGGCATCATTCCGATTTTAGCCGACTAGTTATTTTTATATGGTCCGTGTTTTTAACAAAAGCCGATACACACTGGAACATATGATCTGTGCTATAATCGGAGTGCCAACGCTTGCTCGGGAAAACATTCCCCGTATAGAATGCAACACTTATGTCTTGTTGGAATCCAAAGGGACGATAACAACATTCACAGCCCGCATTTTGCCTTTGAGGTGTTTACATTCTTACCACGGTGTACGATTATAAGCTTGCACCTGTTCCGACCATTGTGCTTAAATAGAAAGCGTGATAGTCTGTGTATTATTTTATTTCTTTGTGTTAATATCCCCCTATCTGTTCCCTTTGGGTTAAGTACAAGTATAAAATAGTATTTCCTGTACAGAATATTGTTCTTTGTATTGTGCCTATTTCATTTTAACAAAGAATGTGATAACCTGCCTCTTACATCCGTTGAAGAAGATACGGCATACCTTCAGCTGTGATACTGTGATTGTTGTTTGCCTGCTATGTTTTAATAGAAAGCCTATTGTTTTGATTGGCTTTCAAATTGCGCTAATGCGTCACTAAAAATATGCTATTTCAAAGCGCTTTGTCCCATTCGGCCCATCGTAGTAAAGAAAAAAAAGTGTCAAATTCCTTTCGATTTTAAGCCTTGCACGTCTTTTGTTCACTGCATTCTAATTCGGCACGTGAAATCGTATTTGCGGCGGTAACCTTTGTATTTCAGCAGCTATTCGTTTTACACAAAGCGTGATATCCTGTTGTTTCTTTGTGTCTTTTTGTCCATGGCTTGTCTACCGTATTTTGTCATAAGAAGCCCGATATTTCATTTGGTTGTGGTCCATTGCCCGTGTACTGCCTGTTCTGTTGTGTTGTAATTAAAAGCGTAATATATTGCGTTAGAGGCTTTGTGTTTTTTGCTTCTTTTTCTCTTCTTCAGTGTGGTTCGTTTTCAAATATTCCTATTGTTCTGTCCCCGTCTTCTAGGAGGATATGTAACTGTAATAGCGAAAAGGTGTTTTAGCTAATATTAGCGTAATTTTGCAGCAATACGATAATTAATGTTTTACGGCCACTTTTGTGCACATGGTAGGCTAAATGGCCCGAGTGACCCCCAAGGGTAATGAAGAGAAATAAAAAACGAAACACCCTCCAGATATGCCCACGCCGAGATTAGAACACGGGTGGTAGTGATCTGTGGTTCAACAAGCTACCGCTAGACGACGGAGGCGCCCCATGCAGCAATACAAAATTTTAAAGGTTTTTACTGAAGTTTAATTAATCTCCCGATAAAAAGACTTTCACTTTTTGCATTTAACGGGGGAGACTCTTAGTTGATGTATACTGACTGCATCGTTCGCCTCATCGTATAAAATGTCAATCTGAATGAGCTAGATATTACCGTTAGACGTGTGAGCTAGCGAGCGAGTGAGTGAGTGAGTGAGTGACTATTTTATTGGGTCTCGACACTGGTTACACCGAAACCAGAAGCCTGTAGTTTTGTAGTGCAGCGCTCTAACCACTACGCTATCGGAGAATGCCTGTCGCGAAATGTTGAGTCCAATTGAGTCGAGTGGCCGAGTGTGGACGCTGCACGAACGGCCGTGAGGCGTCTGGCAAGAGAAACACCCTACAACAAACACAGGCATTCGAATCGGGATGCCGAAGGTTCGCAGCGCAATGCCAAAATCGGCGCGAACGCGTTTCTGCATCGAGAATGGATCGCCGCCAATCATACCGAAGGAAGCAAACACCAAAACCGACGCGGATGCAAAATTTTATTGTGACCAAAAGCAGAAAAGCGTGGCACGTCTTAAGACGGCTCGTCGTCGACTCGTACTGTAAAACGTCACTTAGCTTCGTCAGTAAAATGGCTCGACCCGACAGTGGAGAGTAAAATAGAAACCGTTAATAGAACGGGTCGGCCGGGCACGCGAAGATCGTAGAGGAGAGACGGGGGTAGGGGATTTGGGTGCCCGAATAAAAACCAAACGTTTGGCATCCGACGCCAGTAGAGCGAGTCTAGTCTAACCCGGATAGAATGTTGTTGGCCATTTGGAAAGTAATCTTATGCCCGATAATTGTTCGATGGCGAAAAAAGGGGACGAGGATTGAAACACCGGGTCTGGAGTTGTACTACTAACTCCAGTAAATTTGTTCTCAATCAGCGGATATATATATATATATATATATATATAAGATGCGAATACGAAACAAGGGGACTAAATGCGAAATGATATCCAACTTCTTTTGGTCGAAACTTAGCCCTACACTAAAGCCCATATATTCATAAGTAACCGAAATTCACCTCCATATTGTTGTCGTTATCATTATTCTTAGAGATCAGTACATATATACACGGACAAGACGAGACGGAAAACGTTTCTGCCTTCTAATTAAAACAATCACTCGTTTGTTTGTTTTCCTTTTTTTTCCTTTTCCGCTTATCAAAACCTAAAACTATTTAAAAAATAAAAGCATACGCAAAACTAGAACTTAACACGCTAATTGTGTAATTAAAAACGAAAAGCAAAAAAACGAAAACGAGAAATGACTCTCACAAAGCTAATAGAAACTTAACAACAAAACGAAACGCTAGCCAAAAGAAGTCCAATATCGTATAACGAACGTGCACACTGTTTCACGCTTCATCGGAAATAAATCTAAGGTACTGAGAATCCTTAAGCTAAATAGCGTGCATCGAAACTGAAAGCGATAAACCTTAAATTAGCGCAAAATGCCTAAAACCTAAACGGTGCGGTAAATAGCCTGGCCGCTACTTCCGCGGACCAAAATTAACCTCGGTGCGTAGACATGATGCATCTTTAACAGATAATTCCCGTAAATATGACGTACTGTTTCGTATTACGCCCATCATGTCGTCGTGAAGGACAACCTGTGGGTATTTTGTTTACTGCCATAAAGAAACTGGCCTTCTACATTCCAGGATGAAACATCGCAATGGGTAGGCCACTAGTATTATTCAACTGCCTATTTTGTTTTATATTACTAAATTAAGTGCCTACAATTTTAAATAAATTACGCTATCCCGATAACTAATCATGCAGGCTGAATAACACGTCATTAAACAATACTTAGGTTTCAAATAGCGAATAATTTAAATATTTAAATTAGTTATCCCGATCGGTCGCGATACCGTGATGTGCCAAGGTAACGTTTGTATTGGGGACGACGTTTGCGTGGATCGTTCTCAGCAATTCCGATCTCTAAAACCCTCATAAATATTTGTTACCATTTGAGGGGATGGATGGGGGGGGGGGGATTTAGCAAGCAATATACGATAGACAATTGTTCCTCATAGATCGACTCCCATCTAGATGATGCTGTGCTTGAATCTGAGCACCGAGAAACGGAATCTCTCCCCGCAATTGGAGCAGATCTGATTCGTTTTCGATTCCTTTTTCGGCACAAACCAACAGTGTCCACATCGTACTCTGTACTTCTTGTACCTGCGAATAGAACGAAGAAAAAAGCCAGATTATACCATTGCTGCTCACAACGACGTTTCGAGATCTCTTTGCGACCTCTAGATAACACTATGGGCTTAACGAAGAATCCTTATTACTTAGGAGCTGCTAACATTTCCCATACGATGAATCGTCAATACGAAGTAGATATGAAATATGGAACGTCGTTGTTTGGCGGCCATTTTGCGGACATGGGAAACTGACTACATTCGCCAAGGATTCTTCGAAGGATCGTACGTCATTCAGACGTGAACCAACCGGGATTTCAATACCGGTACTAAAACTCCGTGACCCACTGAAGTACGACGTTAGCCATGGGAGGCGCTCTTACAAATGCCGAAATGGCGGATATCGTTTACACGAAAATGCAACTTCGACTGAACACTGCCAAGGACAGATTCAGGAGATACAGCCTCCCCTTCTTCCATCGCCGCTCCCACGTTGTCCCATTTTCATACCGCTAATCAGTATCCAGGGTTGTTTAACTCGCAGCAATCAAGCGCCACTTTTCCGTCTTTTTTAGTCGAATAGGAACATTCCCTTAAGCGATTCAACTTTCGGACAATAATTTTCGCCTTCCCGGCGAAATCGCGCCTTCCGAAACCAAAACGGTCGGACGGATGTTTTTTCGGGAACTTCCGAAATTCCGGGGACCGATTGTCGTTTCCGGCTATAAACAGCCGGAGGGGAGCAATCAGTCGCTGGATGTTATGCCGCCGGCGATATTTGTCAGACAAATTGTCGCGATGTGGGTTTTTTCCTCGTTGTTACGATGTTAGCCCCGCTCCGACTACCCCTCGGGCAAATTCGTCATCGGACGTCGGTTCCCATGAACGCTACCGCCGTTGCCGACGACCATCAACGCCGCACTACTAGGTCGTGACGAATTGGACGGCATTCGTCACGTGTCTGGGGCGAGAACTACTTTTCCTGATTCGATTACGCCGCGGCGCAGTGAGAAAACAAGCTTGGTTGGGCCGACATTTTTGCGGATGCGGACTTTTTTCTCGAGCAGCAGCTCCCGTCACCGCCACCCCCACCACTACTCCACCCACCCCCACCCACTCTGCATTTCTTACAATAATGACAATGCACGATGGAAAGCGATCCATCTTGTAATTCTGTTACGGGGCCCGATCTTCGGACACATACGCACCTGATGCCGCACGCGTTACACAGCGGAGTACCGTCTTCGGCGTCTCGCCACAGTGGAGTCTTCCTAGTACAGCACGAGGCACATTGTTTACCTGTTGATTAATAAATAAACAACAGCTGAAATATGATACGTATTCGATTGACCGTGCTTAGTTATCATCACTCTCAGCTCCAGTACCACAGTTCGATGAATCAACGCGTGCACTATATCTTGCTTGATCCAGTGTGTGAGTCAGACAGTCACAGACAAATAGACAGACAGACAGATAGACAGACAGACATATAGTCAGTCAATCAGTCAGTCAGTCAGTCAGATATCACACGATTGGCTCCAGCTGTGGGTCGGATTCGAAACCACAGTCTGCAACTTTCCACGGTCATGCTGTAACCATTGAAAGTAAACCTCAGCTCAGTTCAGCTCAGTTCAGTACCATTACACAATCGGATCTCAGACTTTATTTATCGAACTCGACTGGCAGCAATACGTCCCTTTGGAATGTAACGGACGACAGTTCTCCTAGCTAACTGGTAGCGGAAGGGCTTCGGGCCCGCATCAATACGACGTCAAATCAATATAATTAGAAATGACCAAAAACGAGTGAAATCTTTGCCTAGGGACATAACCGAGTTAGATCTCGAAAAATGGCGCAAACATGTGACATCACACACATCTGGATACTCGAAAAAAAATATCTAACGCCAGCTGCGTGATGCGTGTTTTGTTATACGCATCGATACACACCCGGTATCTTCTCCACGCTACTTGCATCGACATATTTTGTTGTTATTATTAGAACATAAGTGTCCCGGATGTGACCTGTGCCGAGGCTGAAAACGAGCCACTGATTCACTCAAGCTGGCACTACGAGAACCAGTAAGCCGAAGAAATACAAAAAAGGGTAAATGCTGCTGTTTTACGGCCACTTTTGCGCACAAGGTAGGCTAAATGGGCTAAGCTGGAGTGAAGCGAAAGATGAAACACCCTTCTGACATATACTGGCCGGAGTTTGAAGATGATGAATGTCGCTTAACGACACATCGGCACAATTTAGGCCATTCAGTGTCCTCCGGCCGCCGGGGTTTGAACCCAGATGTTATAGATCTGTGGTCAACCGCGCTACCAGTTAGGACACGGAGGCGTCCCCGGTAACCCGAAGAGAGATTAATCTTAGCATTATAACAACTCTTCCCCCCGGCCGCAGCTTTAGTCTTTGTATAGAAATTGTAGTTGTTGTTATTGTTGTTGTCGTGGTTGACCTGGGTTTGTTGTGACCGAGGGGTGACTCACTAGGCAAACAAATCCGACCAACATTGGTAGGAACCGGATTCGAACTCACAACCTGGTAGTTTGTAGCGCGATGCTTTAACCACTGTGTTATCTGAACGTCCGTTCATAGGGAGGTGGGGGCGCCTCCGTGGTCTAGCGGTAGCGTGCTGGACTACAGATCACTACCACCCGTGTTCGAATCCCGGCGTGGGCATATCTGAAGGTTGTTTCGTCTTTCGCTTCGTCTCATTACCTTTGAAGGTCGCTCGGCCGATTTAGCCTACCTTGTGCACAAAAGTGGCCGTAAAACATCAATCATCATCATCATAGGGTGAATGAACAAAAACACAATAAATAAAGAGGCTAGTCTGGTGGAGTTGGTCGTTCTTAACAGTGCCACTATATATATATATATATATATATATATATATATATATATATATATATATATATATATACGATCTATGAAATGCGAAAACGAGATTGACCTTGACATTAAGCAATAAACAGATTATCGCCATGATAACAACATCAAGACGCACTTACTGGTCGATATATTCGCTATTTCGTTGTTTCATATTAGATTTAAAGCAAATAGAAGTGCAAGAATGCTTCTGCGATAAATAAAAACACGGAATCATATACTCGCATCAGAATAAGCAAGTTCAAACTATTTGTGTCACTGATACCTGAAGGATGGTACATCTGTCCTTGTTTACCTCGTCTCGTGTTATACGATGACGTCAGATCAGCCAGTGATGTATCGGAAGTCTCGGTATTGGACGATGGTGACGTAGATCCGGCCTTCCACGAACAACGGCGACGGGAGACCTTCCGGCAGCTGGAAGTAGCACAGACAACGAACATCAAACAATAGATTGACTACCTGGTTACGGTTATGATTCATAAATCTGACACGTTGCCAACATTATTCGGGGAGGACCGGGGGAGGTAGGTCTGATAAAGTATCGAGAATAAATTGCGTTATTATTCAAAACATCCGGAGTGTGTCTCGGAAGAAGATAAAAGATGACACAGACATATGCTAGAAGACTGGACTACAAATCATTAATAAAGCCAGCCATCAGGATGCCGCCGAATGGATGAGGGTTGGAAAAGAATGCGTATCCGATTTGTAACAATGCCTCGTATCTGACAATGTTATATTATATAGTGTCGAATGCAATCAATTGTTTATTTTAAGATAAAGCACCGGAAATAACCTTAAATATCGCTTGAGAAATCCCACTTGTCGGTCTGTTTCGAAGGTGAGCCACAAATAGACGACTTGGTAACCATAAGGTTCAATAGCAGGCAAACTGTACATCATATGTTGCCCTAATAAATATATTTGCATTCGGATTCTGCAAATGAGCAGGCTTAATTCAAAGCCAACAACTGGTGTACACTTACTTGAAATAAGCCGTTATTAAGAGTTGGACTTCGCCATTGTTGACCAGTGTCCGGAACTGAACGGTGACTCCCTTGAACTTCGGATCTTCGGGATTCGGGCTCTTCATCGGTCGCGATGGCTTCCTTCTGTTCCGGTGGGACTCCCGCGTGCGGTCGGCATCCGAGTCTACGGAGCGGGGCGATGTGGAGCCTTCGTCCAGGGATTGACTCGCCGGCGAGTTCGCGGATATCGGGTTCGTCCTACACTCGACGGAGTCTTCCAAATCCGATTCCGATGTTGACGTCGATGAGGAAGAGGCATCGGTTAAGGAGGATTCCTCTTCATCGTCGTCTTCTTCGTCGTCGTCATCATCATCATCATCATCATCATCATCATCCGTGCCACTTAGGTATTCGCCGTCGTAGTCTTCATCCGTTCCGTGTTCATCTTCGAGCCTGGCACGCTGACGATCCGTGGCGACTTCATCATCGACATCGCCGATGCCATCCGGATTTGATCTGCCGATCTCGCCACTAAGTGACCATTTCCTCTTCAGGTCGTTTCCACCGTTGGCCTCCGACTGTCGTACCATCGTTTTATCCAAAGAAAGGGGAGGGGGTAATCGAGAACCGCCCGCTTCTTGATGGATAAATCGAAATCTTTGATTCTTTGATCTAGTCCGCAGATACTCTCAGACGCTGCTTCTTTGTTGTGCGAACGTGAAGTTCACTGTTAGTCAGATATGGAGTTTGCGATCTTTGACGATGTACAAGTGAAGTACGATTGACGACATACGGCCAGAACTGGCATTTCTTCAATGGTTCGGCTTTCTTTGTGTACGAGCTACGGCTGACCAGGTGCATTGTCTCGGAGGGATACGAAGTTTCGGCGCCGTTTTTGTAGCTTCACAGTTTCAAAATTAATGGCCTGATCCCTTTAATATGGAAACTTGAAATTTTCAGTAAGCAATCTCTCTCTTTCTCTCATTTCTCTCCCTCACTCTATCTCTCTCTCTCTCTCTCTCTATATATATATATATATATATATATATATATATATACAACAAAACTGCGGACATACCTGTGGTGACAGAAAGGTTCGAATTTATAACAAAGATTAAGAAAATCAAGTTGGTACAAACATCTTTAAAGTGTTGTTTCTGAAAACAGAAACCGCTAAACTGTACACGGCCATGTCAGACAATAGGAACACCTGGCAGACTACGAACTGAAAGAACAATTCGAAATGTGTCAAATAGAAAACGACGCAGTTGTCCATCCTTCGAGATAGGCCACAAGGAAAATGGCAGATGAATGAAGATAACATTCATATCAGCTGATTTGGTGTATCGATGTTCAGATTAACCCGTGACCTGTTTATAGCTCGGCAGGTTGCAAATGATGAGACATTCAAAGAGAAACACGGCACAGATTTACGATAAATGTAATTTATAGGACAAACGTTATGGCAATGTATTTAAAAACAGCAAAATAGTCGGGCGTATGACAGAAAGTTTGGCTGATTTCGAGCTTAACTATAGACTGAGATGGATAGCATTAGTTCGGTATGGATATGATATGGTCTGGTCGAAATTTAAAACAGGACTCCGTATGTGTAGCCTACCAACGGTTTAGTCCAAACAAGACGAATCCCGAATGGACGAGTACAATTTCAGGGAGTCCGAATAAGGATGCAACTCATCTGGACGAATTTATTTTAAAATCGTATAGTCATATCCCATCATTTAATTTCATCTGGATATGATTATAGAATAATTTTGTTGATAGCCATAATCCTAGGCCCATCCTTCCCTTAACGTAAATCATGAGAACTCGTCTTGTTAGAATTCATCTTGTTGGGATGTTTTCACGATTCATCCGGCGCCTCCGTGGTCTAGTTCGGAGCGCGTAGCACCACATATCGCTACCATCCGGTTTCGAATCTCGGCGTGGGCATATCTGAAGGATGTTTCGCTTTTGACTTCGCTTTATTACCTTTGGAGGTCGTTCGGCCCATTTAGTCTATCATGTGCGCAAACGTGGCTGTAAAACATCAATCATCATCTTCACTATTCATCCATTTGCGATTCGTTTTGTTCGGATGACACCCTACCAACGTGTTATCTACAAGCTCAGTGAATACGCTTAGTAAAAAAAACAAGAATTATATTTAAGAGGTCGATATTGTATTCGTTTGAAGCAGCAGAATACACACAATTTACCGTTATGTTAGGTGCCGTGCTACATATATTATGTTAATCATAACACGTGACCTTGCAATTCCATTCTAAAACGCATTTGAATAACCTGTGCTATTCGGCGTTATTATGTATTGGTGTTAGTTCGGCATCTGTTTATTATTGTTTATGGTCTGTCCAAATGTATCCGAATGCAAAATTCCGATTCGACACATCGAGTATTCCATGTGAGATCATTTTTATTTACGATCAAATTTTTACTTTTTGTCTTGCTTAAAGATCGGTTGAACAATGTTACATAAATACTTTATTCCACAACAGTACTTCGACTCGACGGTGTGTGCTGTAGGATACCTAATAGTCAGCTATCCGCTGAACGAACTACTCCAGCCCGCCCACGCAGATTAATGATCTTAAAGTCCAGTATACAGCTGTATCCACTGAACTTCGGTACTTTTAACACGTTAACAGAGTGAAGTATTTCCATGTGTTTTTGCAATCTGTATTATTTTAAATTTCATCCTCCCTCACCCACTCCAACAGAATTTCTGTCATTAATGTTTCTTATCTTGTAGTTGGTTATTGCACTTAGATTAAAGTCTTCCTGTGACTTGCATTAGTATTCTTTGTATCCAATGAGTGTTGTCTTTATAGTCTTATAAAAGTGCTGGCTGTGTATATCGGCTAGTGTAGAAAATGGTTCTTATATACAAACAAATAAACACCCATGAATGTGTTTCTTAATTTACTCTCTGGCCTCGTAAAAGGGAATGGCAATTTTAGACATATAATGTTCCACTGAAGAATACGCGTCAGATTTTATTACTCTTGAAAAGGTTACAACTTTCTGTGTTTTTTATTAGTTTATGGCTATTATCGTGTAACGTACTCCAATCATATTGTAACAAGTATGTCGTCGTATTTGTTATGTTACAGTATGCTATTTATAGCATTGACTCAATAATCCACTTTTAAAGGTTTATCTTTATTTTAGAGTGTTCACCTTCCCGGTTTCGGCTGAAATCCATCCTTCAATATGAACCAGATTATAGATAAGCAGGAAGACAAACAGCCAAACAGACATACATAGACAGACAGGTAGACAGACGGGGGAGGAGGAACCCTGACCGATACTGTGCTTAATCAAATTCCACTCATGATCAAAACGTGATGTTTCGAGTGATCTTCATTTTCTTTCTGGGTCTT
Organism: Paralvinella palmiformis; assembly: GCA_025642065.1. Taxonomy (NCBI): domain Eukaryota; kingdom Metazoa; phylum Annelida; class Polychaeta; order Terebellida; family Alvinellidae; genus Paralvinella; species Paralvinella palmiformis. The sequence goes on from JAODUP010000123.1 coordinate 246,420, forward strand.
AGCTGAAATATTTAAATGATGAGCCCCATATTATCCTGAATTTTGAATGATTTGAAATGGTACAGTATACCACGGAACTTGATATTTCACGCATCCGTTATCTTTGTCCAAATGATACTTTAATTGTATTTATATATATTCCTGATGTATCGTTTGTTATTTACGGTCGTCATATACATTCGTGTTATCGCTATTATCATTATCCATTGTTTGTTGTTTTGATGCCAGGCAAAACACGAAATCAACGTGATTTCAAGGTAATTTCAACTTTACCCTCACTATAGTTGACACTATAGTCGCCGTTGCTATGGTTGTTTGCGGAAAACAACTCTAACACGTAATTACGTAAAATAATCGTAATCAGAAGGATTAAGCAATGACATCAAGGACAGCATACACACAAACAAACAAACACACACAAACAAACGCACAAACGCACACATACACATCTTTACGATTAGTAACCTTCGTCGTAATAATCAAATAAATAATATTTGTCTTTGTAGGTTTGCAAAAAAATCATGATTTAAAAAAAATCTTATTTTGTTTATTTAAATCTTTTTTTTATAACTTTAATCGATTTTTTAAACAATAGAGAAACACGTTGGCCGACATCCTGCTTTCCCTACAACTTTAGTCTTATCAAAGCCAAACACAATAACCAAACCGAATCCTGTTTTCTTGTTTCCAAACATTGTGAAGTTGACGAGTATGAATATGTACCGACGAAATTTGTAGGTTATGTCATGTACTACTGCGATCGCTAAAGATGTCCACAACAAATTACCGTCTGTCCCACGGGAGAAATGGTTCATCAAAGAGTGGCTCAAAATCATTAAGGACCAGTGATTTAAATTAAACATTCATGTCAGTTGGAAGACAACACGTTACGGATCTGTGTTGATGCTCTTGTATCTTATACTTGTACCAAATTGAGACATCCGCAAAACAAATAGGTCTTATTTGTTATTTTACAGTCTGGCATTAATCATCACCAGTATCCTGTGTCCTATTGGCTAAACAGGATTACAGGTTGGCATCGCTAATTTGATCCAGGTAAAACGGATAAAATAAACTCCTTAGTGGATTATAGGCTGGGCCGGATTTACCATAGGCCAGGATAGGCTGCAGCCAAGGGGATCTGAAATGTGCATATTATTTTAATACTTTGCGCCGCTGAAAAATTCATTTAACTTAAAAGAAAATTTCAATCTTAAAAGAGGAGGCCCGGTAGTCAGTAAACGGAATTTTAAAAAAATGGCCGCTGTTTGAGGGCCCTTATTTCAGATAAAGGCCCCTTCTGTTTGAGGGCCCTTATTTCAGATAAAGGCCCCCTCTGTTTGAGGACCCTTATTTCAGATAAAGGCCCCCTCTGTTTGAGGGACCTTATTCCAGATAAAGGTCCCCTATTTGGGGGCCCTTATTTCAGATAAAGGTCCCCTGTTTGAGGGCCCTTATTTCAGATAAAGGTCCCCTATTTGAGGGCCCTTATTTCAGATAAAGACCCCCTGTTTGAGGGCCCTTATTTCAGATAAAGACCCCCTGTTTGAGGGCCCTTATTTCAGATAAAGGTCCCCTATTTGAGGGCCCTTATTTCAGATAAAGGTCCCCTATTTGAGGGCCCTTATTTCAGATAAAGGTCCCCTATTTGGGGGCCCTTATTTCAGATAAAGGTCCCCTGTTTGAGGGCCCTTATTTCAGATAAAGGTCCCCTGTTTGAGGGCCCTTATTTCAGATAAAGGTCCCCTGTTTGAGGGCCCTTATTTCAGATAAAGGTCCCCTGTTTGAGGGCCCTTATTTCAGATAAAGGTCCCCTATTTGAGGGCCCTTATTTCAGATACGGTATCCCTGTTGAAGATAATTATTTATAGAAGGTCATAAGTCCAATAATACGAAGAATGTCAACAAGACGTTTTCCTGGCAACCAACCAACAGTGATAACACTAGTTAACCATCAAAGCCACATCCATTACAGGATAAACATATATGATACACATATATGATACACATATATGTAGACTTTATGATTTTTATCATTCGTGTCAGTTATGATAGGGTGGACACGGCAGTTGAACAACAGCTCTTTCTGTCATCGAAATTGTTATTATCTGTACAACTTATTTAATGGCTGCGCATGGGTGAGTGCGCGCGCGCGTGTGTGTGTGTGTGTGTGTGTGCGCGCGTGCGTGTGTGTGTGTGTGTGTTTCGCGTGTAATCATAGTTACATGGCAATAAGCAAAAAGGTATATAACAGTTGTTGCAGATGTTGAGTGTCTCGGTTCATAATTCAGTTGCATTTCGCCTACCACTTTCAGTTTAGTGAGTATCAGTTGCCAACCTGACTGTATCGTGATAAATTGTCGTGGATTACTCACATAGAAATAGTATGCTCCCGAGCTAGTTGATCTGAAAACCGGCTTTGATCGAGCCTCAACTGATAAAATAGCCGCTTCATTAGTATACTTTCATTAATACAAATTTAAAAATAAATATTCGTATTGTTCAAGAATGTAGATATCATAACGGCGTTAACACAGTTGTAACACATGTAAACACGTTTATTGTAATCGAAATATTTGAAGGTGGCTGTAACGGTAGATGTAGGTAATTATTAACTTGTGTTTTACTTGTTTTATGAAAGCTGAAATAAGATTGTGATTCTAATAGAAAGTGATCCAGCCATATGTATAGAAACACTCCACATTAGTATTGGATATTAAAACTAATGCTCGGATTAAAACGGTTCCGACGCGGTGGTGGCTGTCCGTGGTGGCCCGTATCTGGAGACAGTCAGAACAGTAGACGTATCAGGATTTGGTGATCTAGATCCAGAAAGCGAACCACGCGACATTGGGATCGTCGTATGCTGGGGCGCCGTGTATACGCAGCTCCGAGCCCATGTCCTGAAAAAGTGACGATAACTCAATATAAACATTGGGATGGGTAGGGGGTGGGGTGGTGGACGGAGCGGCTATCAGTCCATCCATCCATTCATCAAATCATGGCACCGAAGATCAAAAAGTCGCTGACGAGATTCGTTTTGGGAATTCGTCGTCTCATCGCGAAATATCAGAAGTATGATCGGATTTACTCACCATTTATGAACGTCCGGAGTGAAGGTGCCGTTCGTCGATTGCTGATCCGGAAGTCTAAAATGAATTATTGTTTAGACGGATTCGGCAAATTGGCACAAATCCGTGATGGCACGATCTACATCTTCGGCTCGACTATATCCGCCGCGCGGAGAGCCTCAGCTGTAGATGTGCCTAATCAGCATTAATGGTAATACAAGGGAATGGCTTTTATCGAGGGACGTCCGCTTCGGCAAGGCTAACTCGGAATAAAACGCGGTCATATTTCGCCGGTGGCGCTGCTCAGCGGCTGTCGTGCTACTTTGCCATAATGACGGGGTGAGGTGGGCGACATCATTTCGACGAGTACCCACGGAACAACACCGACGCATATCAAACGGCGAAAAGACAAAAACGGCGCAGGGGGGGGGGGAACCCGCCGGACAAAGTCGGTTGGACACAAGTACGCGGAACAAAATATACAAGACAAAAGCCGACTCGAACAGCCAACAAAAACCGAAATACAAAACCCATTGGAAAATTCATACAAGTAAAACCCACATGTAAAAACTAGTAGGGGACGATAATATGTGTCTGTCTTTTAAAGCAATGTTAGGTATTACTAACCCTTCTTTGAATTTCAGGATCTATCCTTCATCAAGATGTCCTCGTTTCCTCTGATAATTACGCTGATGGTATCTTAGGAGATCGGGCGCCCCATAGCCTAATTAGTAGCGCAGTTGACCACATACTGATAGTACCTGGTTTTAAATAGCGGGTCAAGGGGCTGTTTCATCTTACACTATTTACCTCATTACCTTTGGAGGTTGTTCGGCCCATACGGCTTACCATTTTCCTACAAGTGGCCGTAAAACAGCAACATTTACATTTTACAGGAGCATCTTACGAGATCACCCGCAGAAATGATTGTAGTCATCGCTAAACAGAAGCGGACTCTTAAGACCAGTTTTGATTTTCATAACCGGTGTTAGTTATAATATTGGCTAAGAGTCACAGGGACATGTTCTACTGTACAATTCCAATTTCTTTGCCATGAAATATTTCCAATTAACTCCATAGCCCAGGGGACAATGGGTCATGTCGGATATTTGAGAATCTGGATAATAAGAGAGATGTTGTACATTTGAAGATAAACTGCGGAGGGCGTCTCTCCGATATCCTGATAATTAAGAGTTCACTGCACCAAGTCTGAGCAGTTACATCATTTTCCCCACATATTAGTAATTAGGTTAGATTCAGTAGAATCCGACTTTTTGGAGGGACAATATTTATAAATATTTTATGGAAATGAATTGTGATAATATTTAATTCAAACGAGTGAATTCTAGACACGAATTTAAAATTTTGTAACACACAGCGACACCTTGTTGCGTTTTCTATTTCGTAGAAAGTTTCGGTAAGTAACATAACTTGTGCTGATTTTAATGCTTTATGCGTGTATTCCTGATGTCATCGTTGGTGTTTGTCCACTACTACTACTTCTACTACTTCTACTACTACTACTACTACTACTACTAATAAACCAGTTGATTTTGTTTAGTTTTCCAAATGAATTAATAAATAAATAAATCTATTGAAGGACTCAACCAACAGGGATGTTTTTAAGGAATTAACGGCATGTTTCACTATCACGGTGTCTCAAGGTGTACGAATTGGTGGCCTAATCCGTGATTTAAAGTCTTAAATACTGTATATCGCATGGATTAAACAGGACAACGCATGACCAGCTACCAGATGTCGCTAGTAAGTATGCCAACATGGGCGCAGGCCTGAAAACGTGCTGGTGTTGGCTTGATGTAAGAAACAATCTATTGGCCAAGTTTAGTGTCGATAGGGGGGGGGGGTCTCCATGGCTTAACTGTCAGCGCCGTTGACCACAAACCTCTGGCAGCTGGGTTCGGATCGAGACCTGGCTATGCATGAGGTGCATTTCATCTTTCGTTTAGTGTCACTCACTACCTTAGCAGGTCCTTTGGTCCACTCAGTGCGTACAGCAATAGACCTAAAACACCAACAGTCCATGTGGGCTGACGAGATAGTAATTTGCTAGTTCATTTGTTCATTGATTTACTGACTGACTCACTCACTCACTCACTCACATACTTACTCACTCATTTACTCTCTTAATCAATCAATCAACCAATTCATTAGTCAATCCAATAATCCATATATATATATATATATATATATATATATATATATATTCAGAAAGCACATAATAAACAAATCCTATTCTAGTTATATAATTATTAACTAACCTTTTCTGGAGACTGATAAGTCGAGGCCGACCGACAAGATTACCTCGAGGTCGTATGAAGCTGGACAAGTAGAATGATAATCATTAAGATATTATATATATATATATATATATATATATATATATATATATATATATATATATAATTCATATCTGTCTGATATATTGGAATACATTTAACTATATTTACAAGAATTCGTGCTTTTATGCACCAAATCTACCACCAACTCATCTAAATAAATAAACAATTGTTTTTTCTTGTCTTTGTTGATCAGTTTTTGTTTACATGACAGAATGTTTTTCCCTTCCGACTTGAAGCGTTTTGGTGTTTACTAGTATGTAAACCAGGACACGAAAATGTACGTTTTCTCATATGACGTCATCAGCAGATATCGCGCGAGCGTAAACCGTAAGAATTACGTCCACGACCGATCACAATAAATGGCAGAGAAATTAACTGTGTCTCGCTGGTGCGGGGCTGGAAAAGGGGAAAATCGGTTACAGTGAAATCCCGAGCAAAAGAACAATATAGGGAGGATGTCACCGGGAGGATCAAAATAAATACGACGTCGGTTGGGTTTTCTCAGAAGTGACATCGTATTTGGTCTTCGCGTTCAGGGACCGATCAAAACGTAAACATTTACCGACAGAACTGCCCCCTGCCCACACCTCAAAAACAATTCTGACCCATAGGTAGGTCAGCAGATAATGTAGATGTACCAATAATAGTACGACTACGATTATCTGCCCAGAGCTAACTGTGTCTAGATGACTCGAGTCTTTAACAGGGGTTACTAAGAAGCCAATCCCCTCGTCCCTTATAATTGCCGGCATACATTTGGAGTAATTCAACTCTTTCTTAAACTGGACAATTGATAATGGGAACGGTAATCAATCATGCCGACTAATCTTATTGGAAATAAACAAATGGTTATTGGATTTCGCAAAGCATTTTGTGTGTTCAATTTCGTAACAGGCACATGCTATTCCAGTATATCACGTGATTATGACACAACGATACACTGATATGTTTTAGTAGCTACGAGTCAACTGGGATCGCTTTGGGAACGGAGAAGGATTTTATCCGGTCGTCCGAGGTGTTAACTAAAGGAAGACACCGAGTTAATTGCAAAATGATCTAGGAGTGTCTATGCTTGCTATCTATTCTGACTATCTGTTTGAATGCAAAACGTAGATGGCTTCACTTGCTAACAGAAATGTATGCCAATAACTTCCGACCAAAAGATGATGATGATGATGATGAGAATGACGATGATGATGATGATAGATGGTGATAAATTTAAAAGACATATTTTGTAATAAAATATTTATTATACATAACCTAATGCCGTTTTAGCTAAAAGTCGAGAGCTGATTGAAATGGAGTGTGTGTGTGTGTGTGTGTGTGTGTGTGTGTGTGTGTGTGTGTGTGTGTGTGTGTGTGTGTCGAAATTCTGTCGGGAAGGACTCCCAGAGAAACAACCCGCAAACACAGCTTTCTGTCGGATTCGAACTCCGATCTGAATGCTCTCTAACCACACAGCCCCGAAACAATAAGCGAAGGGGACGTTTTCTTAATTTTCAATTAGCGAAATGTGAGAGTCTGCGAGTATACGGAAAGAAGGCATTATCTCAATGGATCTCATAGAGACAGATTTGAGGACTTGAAATCAGCTCATTGCATCAGTTTTGTGTAGCGTCTTATTGTTCGATGGGTTATGGGGGGGGGGGGGTAGATGTGGCTGCAATTACCAATTTTTATACTATGTTTTAGAAGTAAACGATTCAGAAAGCAATTACAACAAAAATGGATGGCCAACGGCATTTAACGAGCGCAAAGAGTGTCCGGCTACCGAGCGCCAGATTTGGGACGTTCACAGAGGACGAAACTAATCGATTACGAACACGATCACTTGAAAAGGCACCAATTACGATTATACGAATAATAATTGTAATCGATTACGACTAAATTGTGACTGGTGTATATCGTTTAAATATGACTGTGATGTCTCATTGGTACTCCATCGTTGTCCTGATGATGATGATGATGATTGGTGTTTTGCTATCTACAAAGGTAAATGGAGTGAAGTCAAAGATGAAACATCTTTCAGGCATTCCCCCGCCGAGATTCGAACACGGGTGGTAATGATCCGTGGTCCGACGCGCTACCGTTAGACCACGGAGGCGCTCCATCGTGTATTTTACTGATATCACCATTAAATAAAAATAGTATTTATTTCTAGAAGTACATCTATTAATCAAGGTAAACAGTGTCAGCACAACATTACCTTCAAATTAACCCAGGTTTAATATCTTACGTCACCTCGTCAGCAAAGTCAATTATCAGTTGAGAATGTTTGTTGTCACTTCATCCCATTGTTTTCATTTTTAACTTCTTTCTTTCTGCCGACACAGATACGGCCGATTATGTCCGAGTTATGATTTGCTAATTGGAATAACCATTTGTCTAACTACAGTTACCGTTATGTGAGCCAGTAGAGCTACTTTTATGACGACGTATGAACGACACGATTATAGACACTTATGCCTGTGTAACAAATAGAATAATTGAGGCGTAAAAGTAATCCTTTGTTGGCCAATAGACCACTTCAGATGATTCTAGAAATGGCGTTTTCCTGTCGCAATTAGTCACTCCGTCACGTATATCTTATCTTCTTGTACGCTATACACAAATTAAGTGTTTTATGTGTAGGAACGTCTCTGTACGTTTCTGTTTACACAGATATCTTTGAGTGAACCGCCTTTTGGCTGATTAAGTAAAAATATGAACGAATATGAACGGAGGCTCATTGCGTTGGCACGCAGACAGTTTGTGACTTTGGACGCACCCGAGCAACATCATACGAACACACACACATTCATGACGTCAGCATACAACGCTGTAAGGCGAAAATTGCCGAGGGAAAAAGGCCAGGAAATTCCATAAGGACACCGGATGTGGCTCCTCCTTTCGGCGACGTATTATAGCATCATTAATATTTGAATATAAAAATTGTTTTGATAAACTGAAACTAGTAAATGACTGGAATAACTCATACCTACAGCTGATAGAAATAATTGTATATTTTGAAGAAGAATGAAAATATCAAAAGATTTGCTATATTTTTAAAGGTGTGGTAAAATATGACATTGTAAATAATCAGTCACCCCGTGTAATCACGAAAGTAATCCCCGATTACAATTATATGTACAATCTATTCGATAACGGGTACGATTACATATCATCTGGAAAAGACCACGATCGCTGATTACTCGAGATCGTGTAATCGATTACAATCGATTTCGATTACCGCACGTCTGCTGAACACCCCCGTGAAGCAGACTGTAGACTGATCCGGACCCATTTACGACGCCCTATAGCCATGTATTACGTTGACTGAAGTCGAGTATTGCGATAGGTGGCGTTAAGGCTCACCCGTTTTTCCGCTTTCGTAGCCTGGACTTTTGCCGATCCTCGTCGTGCTGCTTTTTATGACAGAATAACATCAAGAGGCCCAACATGAGAATTAATATAAAGCTTCCAGCACACGAGCCAGCGATGATGATGTTAATGTTGTCCGGATCTGTGGGGGGAGAATAAAGAAAAAATAATAGCAACTGATGCTGTTGTTGCTGCAACTGCGTGGTAGAATATAATCGAGTGTGTAACGAGCTTACGACAGAATAATAAACGTCAATAGAGGAACGCGGTTTAATCTCATGAAAAGATAGTAATTAAGTAAATAATTATATATATATATATATATATATATATATATAATCCCCGTCTAATTGGGGGACTTTAATAATGAATTATAATATTATTACATATGCCTGGTTTTGAGATGAACACACCCATGTGTAAACCAGGGTTAACGAGTTCGTTTACTACGATAACACCCCTCCGGGAATTCTATTTATGTATGCTGTTTTTGAAGAAGAAGAAGAAAGGTATTTCTACCATAATTGACAACAAAAAAGGCCTGAAATAGGACAATTATACGACATTAAATATACCGAGTAAGGGTTCATACTCACCCATCGAGCTGCCTGTTATCTGCCGAAGTAATGGCCCCGTCTGAGTATCGTCCGAATTCAGATGGATAAAAGGCTGTCGAAGGCTGTTCGTCACGAAATGAAACGAGCCAATCACGCAATTTACTTTGGGCTTTCATCGTCTCAGGACTCGTAATGCTTAAAGTGACACGTTCGGTCGTAACCGTAGCAGTTTGTGTTGACATTTGGGTGGTCAGTTTAACAAAGAGAGAAGCACTATCTAGACAAACTTCTGCCGGGTTCTATACACGCCGAGTACTGTTATTGGACGCTCCTATGGCGCAGTTAGTAGCGTGGTGCACAACAGATTCCCAGCTCCTCTGATCGTATAACGCCAGCGTTGCTTGTGCTTGCGGGATGTTTCACCCGCCAATAAAAAGGCTTCGGTTTGTTCGTCTAATTTCCTTAGGGAATAACCTCTAATTCGCTCACTCGTTTGGTCAACTGTTTATTTGGGAAAGCAGCCAAAACTATTCATGAACTAATTACCAAATAATTATCTGACCGTCGGGTATACGTAAGTTTGGCTATTTATATATTCAATTTGTTTATTTTATTGTACGAATTATGCACTTTTTAGTCTAGAACGCAATATTCTGGCTCCCGATGGAGATTCTTTCACTGTCGCACGTTGAACAACTTCATAGATTGATGTCAAAAATTCGGGGAGGGAACATACTGTCAAACAATGTTCCAATACGTTCCTTAATAATCCTTAACGATCAACGAGGCATTGATTTATGGCCCCGATCCATCCGAGACAGATCAATTGAAAGAGGGTGGCTTCGAACGGAGATTCGCCAATTTTCTTATTCATCACATTACAACTTACCATTCACGGATATTACCCACCACTAATGAAAATGGGTGAATCTTATGGAGCACCGTTGTATTGTCTCAAATCAGCGAATTCCAGGAGCAGGATCTCAGTATTAAAAACCAACCCCGTATATAAAACGTGTCTCGCCAATAAATGTTGGGTCGGAGTCGGCCTTCTGTCACTTGCCTACACTAATGCTAAAAAGAGAGACTTCATCCGTTAAAACATTCAGTAAATTGTTCGATCGCCTAAGGTACGTCACATAGATTATTTTTGTCTGCGCGAAGATTGTCAAAGGGTAGCCAATGATAAATGGCGCGTTTAAATCTACTAGAGATTGGTGGCGAAATTATTCAACGGGAGTGTTGTTATTGTGCAAATATGCAGGCCATCAAATTCAATTAACAATAGTTGCTGACGAATTGAAGAAGAGCTCTTCCTTCTGTGGCATCAACTTGTGCTTCACAGCTGGTTGCTTAAAGGGACAGTTCATCCCCAGAATAAATTTCTGAAATATGTAATGCTTAGAACAGTAACCAAAAATTCCACAATAATAATCACGTAATATACCTGATATCATAGATATAGGGAAATGGTCCAAATTACTCGAGGGGCGCCATTAAGGCTGTACCGGAAGCCAGATTCGAAGGCGGGAAGGAGAAAGTCAAATGTTCTGACGTCATATGAGCACTTTCTAGACTGACGCGGATTATAATCAGCATTCAGGGGCTACCTGTCTACGTCTAGCTTCAAAATGGCGGCGTCCACATGCCGTTAAAAGTCATTTATGAGCATAGCTGAATTAGTCCTGAAAATTTGACTATCCCTTTAAATATGCCAGGTTTACCTTTATAATGATACAGATAAGACGTCTAACTGATACATTGATACACGACGTTAAAAATCACACATTTCCACCGAATTAAAGCAATCCCAGAAGGTGGAATTTTAGAAGAGATTTAACATCATCAAGATATGAACTCCTAGACTCATCCAGCCCTTACTGCAGCTGTTATACTGAATGTGGGATTGCTACATCATTCGAGTGTAAATCCAAACACATATAGACATTAATTTTCTGCTCAAGAAATGTTGATGTTTGTTTGTTTGAGTCAAATAGTAAAATTATGCGATTTATGTAACAAAAGGTGCCGATTCAAAATAATCATTTGAATCGTTATTATAATTATTATTATGTTGCTGCGATCAGTAGAGGGCTGTTGGTGTAATCCTAATTTTTAATTCGATATCTCAACATTGTACCCGAATTGATTTGAATTATTTAGCTGAATATAGTCCTTACTTTGTACCCAACTTTTAATGTCGAGTGTAACACGAGTTGCGCAATATTAACATCCTATAGAATTAATGGCAATCTGAAAAATGACAAACAGCTAAGTCACAAATGGTTTCGATCCCGTTACTACCAAATCCCATTAAATAGTTTAAATATAATTTGTAATCCGCGGCAATCGAAGTTGCTTCTTTTCCAAAGCTTCCTGCATTCGTAAAAGATGTCTGCTATATTAATAATATATGTATAATAATAAAAACATTAATACTATAGATTTAATAAAGCAACTTCATCAACAGGAGTCAATCAAAAGACCTGTACAGTTAAATTAGATAACATCATACAGCGCTCAAAACTTCATCACTTTTCCAGTAATATTTTCACGCTGAAATCCTAGAAACGGTCTAGATTAAAATCATAGCCGTCATTCTTAAACCATAAACTTGATAAAAGTATTCAAGTTTCGCCGATTTTATTAACTGAATGGATTAACAGCACATGTTTGTTTTGTGGACATCGTGTCTAGGGGACGATACAACATCTTCTCGTTACCGGGAAATCAATGCAAGTTTCGTGACAACACTTCTCAACATATTGGTTCCCGGGGTCCGATGGTGTCCTGTCAATTATTTAAAACATATGCTTAGATTATCACTGATTGGCGGTTTTATTAATTACCAGGTGATTTGCAATTTGTTTTCCATCCATTTTCTACTATTTTTATATAATACAAGGCTACTTTTCTTATATTCTTTTCTTAAATACTTATATTACACAGCTGAATCCTGCCGTCCGAAAGTCTTTTTTATTAAATGTTTCCGCAATTTATGTTTTAATATTTACTCTCTAATATTCACAAAAGTTTACTTAAAAAGATTTTAAGATCGATTTTGCAAAATGCTGTCGATATCGATTCAGACACAATCGTTTTAAAGAATGACTCTTCCCCGATACAACGTCCTACCTCTAGTTTCGTTTTCCAGAAACCTTTTTCCTGGTGAAGGAAAAACCTACACGTATTTTCTATATTTCCCAAACGTTTTAAATTCTGTGGTTTCCCTATTTGGAAATTTATTTAGAGATTTTCCCTGTTCCGTCGATAACCATATCCCAATCGTGTCATCATTTTATTAATCAAAAGCTTACCTCAAACCAAAATAAAAATGTAACCATCTGGTTTCTCATATTGCTCACACATGATTCAGGCAAATATGCATCCCTTGAAAACGAAGTGAATGTTCATTTGCAACTGGACAAAGGACTGCCACCTGGTTACCAAATCAAAGCTGCAAACAATTTCTGCATTAAAAACTAATGTCCACTCACAAAAGCTTACTATTTGGTAACGTTTTGGGATCGATTTCACAAAAAGCAATCGATTCAGATATGATCGTCTGAAAGAATGGCGATTCTGCGACACATCATCCAACCTCTAATTTCGACATTTGGCTTCCCTGAAATGTTTTTCTTATGAAAGAAAATCTTCCACGTGTTCTTATATATTTCCAAACATTTGGAATTCTGTGTTTTCCCCGGATTGACATCTGATTTGTGATTTTCCCCGTTCCACCGATAACCGGACCGTGCAACATTTATCCAACGTGATTACAACTAACCGCGCCCCTCACATAGATTACAGGCTTATACACAGAAACAAACTGCTAAGATAAATTCATTTATTACAAACGCCAACCACACTTCGGTCTCGGGTCTCATTGTTTTGGTTTACTCGGACCAGACCTCATCATAATGTGGTCCTGCGGCCTGGAAGATCAAACAAATAGAACAACGAGTGATTAGAAAACTGAAAAACAACTTGTGAAAACAACTCTGAAACATAGAACAATTTAGGGGGAGGTGTCAGTTGTTTTGAATAGCCAGTCCTTTTTATTCGAGGATATTTACCGAAAGGTGACAAAATACTTAGCGGAACAGTCTAGAAACATCATGGTCCCCACGATCAGAAAACTAGAAAATCATGCAATATTAATTTTGTTTTTAAATCATAAGTTTAACAAAGTGCTCTTACTGGCTGAAGCCATTTAAAGTCAATGCGCAATAAAATTAGATATCATACGGTATAAAATTATAGAAACTGACGTCCCTGGTTTCTTTTAAAAATATCTTACGATTCATACTTAATATCATTTAATATTGGACTCGTATCACACACAGCGTGCGTTGCGTATAAATAAAGGTATGAACAAAATATTTGGTCCCAGAGGTAAATAACCATCAATTATTTACATCGATGTAATATATCTACTAACCAGTCAAATAGGGCAGGAAATTCAGCCTTCTCTTCCTCTGTGTATTCATGGATACCTTTCGGTACCGTCATCACTTGCTGTATTTGCCCACTTAAGTTCTTTAATATTTCATCGGGCACATTCTGAAAAAGTACCAAGAGTAATTTTGTCCATTATTGTCTATAAGCAATGTACGCGTGAGCCGAGGTGCTCCAAGATGTTTTGTTCCTACAGCCATCCGAACAACAAAAATTAAACGTTTATCCGTACACCTTATAAATTACTTCCACCACCCATCACCCCCTCCACCTATTTCTCCCTGTCCGTACGCATGTGTGCGTTAGTGGAAAATCCAGACAAATTCTAAGAAAAACCTATGACGGACCTATTTTAGAAAGACGGGTTTTCGACACACACGCACGTACATCAAAAACATCAAAAAACAAGAACACAACTAATCAATCAAAACGATGCAATTTTCATCCAACAGAAATAGGATCAAATATTCATTCATTTTAGCACCTAAATAAACTATGATGTATTTTTTGTCATTTTATTGTGATGAGTTAGACTTCAGATGAAGACAGTAATGTCCCTAGTGGATATGCCTGCGTGTAATAGTGTCAGTGTCTGTGTGTGTCAATATGTGTGTGCCAATGTATGTGTTGAAGTGGTTGTGTTAGGCCAGTGTAAAACATAACCAGGTCACACCACTAACACGAAAATATTACAGTAAGTTGAAGCCAAACTTCCCCGAGGACTATCAACGCCCGGATGTTTTACATCCTCAGAGGATCAGTGAAACATTCCAACACTTTCTAAAACCATCGGAAAATATATTTAAAAAATTATCGAACTGGAGATACCCGGACACCTTTTTGGCCCGAGTCCTCAATTTTAACTCAATCCCGGAATTAAAGTATACCGGATGTGGTAATTGTACGGAGCATGTGAGCAGACGTTTAAAGCAAACACATATCTAAACCAGATGCTAATTATTAGCAAAATTAACAGTCTAACTACAAGTTAATGTATACACAGATACAGTCACTTATACAGTTGGTTGTAGTCGGTCCAAAGTAGGTCAGTCAAACCAATGTCTTAAAAGATGGCCACAAACAGCTCCCCTCCCCCATCAATTAAAATAATCCCTTTACAGACTTACTTCTGAGAAAGTCTCAAGATCTGGGTCTTCGCTGTCTTTCCCCCTGAAGCCTACAATATATACTTGGTAGTCATAATATATTTGTGTTTATTACAGTTATCCTTTTTTTTAAACTACAGACATTCGATTATGATTCTGAGGAAAACGTTATCACATTTAAGCTCAAATCACTTCACGACATTTAAATTTCATTGAGTTTGGAGCTGGCAAAACCAGCCAAGTTGTCGATGTTCTTTGCTTTGAACACTTTTTACTATTCTACCGATTCCTTGTTCATTATATCTTCATTATGCCAGATTGTACTTCCATTCTAGCAGCCCAAATTATTCTACGCTGTCAACTAATTTTAAAGCGCTACATTTCTAATATTTGGCATCACAGCAGCCAGTACAAACTGTCGCTGGTTAAAACTAAAATTGAGCTAAATTGTCTGCTGCGTTGCTTAACAAACTAGTCATTTTTTTGGAACAACATATTCAGTATGACAGTGAACCTGGCATGAACAGTCAGTCATCTGTCTGAGCAGATTTCTCTTTATGGTTCAGATCCAATCTAAGAACGTCATATAATGGTTAGCCCTAAGGCCTGTACAATTTCACGTTGCTGAGAATGCCATAAGACTATATTACTTAATTGTTCTACAGTTTACAGATTGTTTATTTATACAGCACCAATTCAACCTACACAGTGACTATCCAAGGACCGCTTTACATACCATCACATATAAAACCATCAAATATAAAAACATAACTCATATATACACACATGACATTATATAATGATACATAGTAATACCTCTGGAACGTATAAGTTTTCTATTTACTCTTAAAGAGTTTTATACTCAGTCACACAGATAATTTGGGGCTAATCCATGCATCCTCCTGAAGGCAAGGGTTAACACACTTAAATCTATCCGTAGGTAGATAGGTAGCCAGCGTAGGGTATCGAGAGCTTCGGTGCTGCTGTCATATTTCCTTGCACCCGTGTTAGTCTTGGCCGTCATATTCTGGATTCGTTCTGGATTTACTCACCTCGGCATTTGGCAAGCCAGAGGAAAGAGCGTTGGTATAATCAAGATGTGAGATTACAAGTCATATAGCAATGGTCGTAGCTGCTCTTAGTGTCAGACCCTTCCTAATGGCCTTAGGTTTCTGTAAATTACCAATTGCTATTCTACATTTCCTGTTAATCATATCTATGAGAAAAAAAACTATTATCCAAGTCTGCACCAAGATATTTTATACATCTACTTCTCTGAATGACTTCTATCTGTATACTATTTATGCAACCAATTCACTTATACACTTAAGTTATGGGAACTAAACAAGACAACAACAAAATGTATCCCTTTCCATACCTATGCTGCAGGTTTTCCTATAGTGCCATTGATAAAAATACTACCCTGCAGCCATTCAGGTCTGAGTTAGACTGCATCATCTTTGTCCGGGGAATGTTCCCAATCGGGCAATATATATATATATATATATATATATCAGTATGTTATAACTATATTTTCTTCTGATTTATAACAAATACAATATTACTAACAGACTCACATGATTAATGCACTTGTGGTGAAGGTATATGATAGTAACAGGGTTAATTAATTAAATGACACAGGTAAAAAGATCTTCACCATGAGAAGACCATCAGGTTTTAACAAATTGTAAGCACTACATTAGTAAATTTTTCAATAACTCAATAATTCAATTTTGTGGTTTCAGAGGCTGGCAGAAAATGTTCAAGATTTTAGATTGGTTAGAACATTTTGCCGACTAACGTCTTGGTTTGGAATGTTTTTCAGGCGATCTATAGTCGCTCGTTAGTCATATCATCATATATCCATTTTCTTGTTTAATAAAACTTTGAAATTGTCACCCGAACATCACTATTAATAAACAGTAAGCTGGGCACCAATAACCTAGCTGCACTGGAGTACCACTTAAGGGATTAGTTAAAGAGTGCCCATTTGAGATAAATATAATTGTTGCAGCAAATTTGATATCCGAAGATTTCCTACAAAAAACGTTTTATTTTATCAATAGTTCAATGAAAAGTGTTAAAAAGTCTAAAGCAGCTTAGCTTAATATATAGGCACAGTAGAAATCAGGTAGAATATAGATATTACCTACAGGACTTACTTATAATCTCAGAGATATATATATATATATATATATATATATATCAGACATCACTGCTGGCTCAGACTTCAATATTCAGTCATAACTGATGTGATTTCTGAGACTAAAACTTTTCAGTAAAGTAGTTAAAGTATGAGATAGTTTCTCGCTTCTGAAATATTTATTTCATTATTCTGAAAATACAGGGTTCTTACAAAGAAACCTGTATAAACATCATATCTCACTGAATATGTTCAGAAGTACATTTCCACTGGTTTAGGTTTTGTTGTTCGAGGAGAATCCCCAGGCTGTCGCTTAATCAGCACAGCCTGTTTTTTCCACTGGATTCCATGCATACAGTTTTAAAGCAAGACAAACGCAATGCATTTCTCTTTCAACTTCTTGACTACAGTAGACTCCTTTGGCGTTGTAGCATAACAACAAAACAGTGGACCATACAATTTTATGGCCAGTCACAATTACTATCTGTCAAATGATATTTAACAAAACACCTGGCAGAATGTGTAAGAAATGTACTGTGTACATTCAATTTTACCTCTGAAACCAGTGTTCTGAAATATCATTATGATATCCCTACATGGAGCAAAATCGATTTGTTGTGACTCTATCTGGACAACTTAATGCATCCATAGTTGTGCGCATATAAATATATCTGTGAAATAACACTAGCCAATTCTTGCAAACAGCTGCTCACTTATATATGCAGAATCGTAATGTAATTGAGAGGACGGTACTTTAAATCATGGCTAAACATGAATAGGCCAAAGTCATTTCTCGGATTCAATCCGAACAAGCACTGATAGGTCATTCATCCAGACTTCGTTGTGTTCTACAGTTTCTTTTCATAAAAATCATAATGAACCAATCATAATGTTCACATCTCAGATAAATGTCTCTCAACAAGGTAGAATTAACTTGAATTTAACTACAGACAGTTAATACGAGAAGAGTACTGCCACACCTGCTGATTATGCAGCTGATGCCCGACATTATACCTTGTCTATTTTACAGTCCCTTGTCGCCTATTTTATCGGCAGAAAATCAGTCGGCTATTTGGGTGTTGTCCAAAAAGTGGCCTAGAATGCACCAAATGCTCCATTTTTTTTCAGGGGAGAGCAACCCCCCCCCCCTTTCAATGAAGACGGGCCACTACTGCGTGAGTCTGACTATCACTACCCCATGGACAGCCTTTCACTAGCCCCACCACTCCCGGCATCCATATCTCGCTCCAGCAATGACACAGTGTTTTACAGGCCACTTTTTGTAAGGGGACTTCTATTCTGTTCGCTAGTAAAAAGGCTGTTATTTCAGGGTTGTTGTTCACCATGGTTGTCTAACCACCAACATATCTTACCTCATCAGGATATATATGTAGTCTCTCCATGAGTAACCTCCTTTGTAAGTTCCCTCTCATCCTGCCGTATACAGCCTTCAAGAAAATCTGAGAACAGAAAGTAAGTCAACTATTATCCACAAAACCAACCTATCACGGTTAGTATACTGTCTTAATTATTAAACAGTTCTGGATTATACACTTACGTCTTCAAGAATACATAGGACATGCTGAGTGGACATATTAAAGGTCATGACCAATGAAGAATTATCTAAATTTTCAACAACTCACCCGAGTAGGATCTCTGTCGTGTAATTTATATGCTCGTGTTGAGGTGAATCCACCTGGATACCTAAACGATGATGATGATGATGACAATCCAATGTACATGCACATATAAACATCCATTAAAACAGGATTGCCAAACAAAGTCTAACATTTTCAAAGGCTAACAATTCTTATTCAAATCACGTGTTTTTACAACAATCAGATATGCAAATGAAATATTAGGTATCAATAATAATAATATAACCCAAACACATTTTTCAGGCTGATAACTTCGGTAATCAGCAACTCAATAATCCATAGATCAGCTTTAGTCGTGATAAAATTGTTCACTCCTCGTTTTAAAGCTACCTATAATTTTCATGTCTGAACATCAAGATTAATGGGGGTTTTTTTATCCATTGGACTTAACAGAATTATAGAATTAATGCAAGAATAGTAATACATCTCCCATACTTTACTGTGATTTATATTTTCAAATCAGATCTATATCGATTTAACACGGTTACAAGTAATGTATAGACACTGTCAATTTAACAGTATGCTTACACAGCAGGAAAACACGATACGTCAACAATATTTCAAAAAAATTAAGTAATAAAATTTTACATTAAGAAAACACAAACAGAGAGACCCCTATATAATTCCAATAACAGGCAAACCAATCAAACCATAAATTTACATACCCTGTATGATGTGAATATTTGAATGTTCTCCACAAGTCACCTTCCATGGCTATGTGCTTAGAATTAATTACTACTACATGGTCACCACAATCATCTGAAACAAACAAAATTGTTTATAATAAACAGATTATATTTGTTCAAAAACACAAGATTTCCATGGTAACCCATGTAGGCCCTCAATAAAATATTGTTATTATTATTACACTCCTTCATTGTATAAACATGCATAATTAAATTTTTATTGTACTGAGGAAATGAATGACAATCAACCAGGAAAAAACACAGATTACCAATAGTTCAACTTTTCAAGGATACAAAATATGTAATATTTTTTCCTTTTTTCCACAGTTTAAATGCGTAAAGGGGTTACTGCTTTTGTCTCATTCTCAACAACAAAGAAGTCTGACTGGAAGAAAAAAATTCCAATAATTTATGGTGTAGTTTTCTGGGCATTAAGCCAATCACCTGCACAGTTTATTTTAAAACGTCCACTTTAACCATGGATGGCCAACTAGTATATAATGCTAAATGTGTGTCTAGTTTTCTTTCCGTTTTTATTTTTTAGCGCAGCGCCTATTTCTCAGCTGACACTAAACCTTCATTCCAATGTCTGTCTGTATGATTTAACTGAAGAACTGAACAAGTACTACATTGGTCCAAATAAAAGCACATCCCTTAATAGAAAAACATCCATATTATGAAATATTTCGATATTATATACGATATCCTCTGATAATGTGCAGTTTTTCTATTTACTGTTTATTTACCCAGGAAATTAACATGGACCCCATATTATAATTGAGCAAAATATTTTCATAAATTACATTGCACCCACTTTCGGATAAAAATTGCACACATTCTGCACTATGCACTGCATGTCTATTAAAACCAACAGTGATATTTTTTGGCAAATATATAACCACAACATTCCACTCATTTGTGAAAGAATTAGCTGGGAGAAATGTACGGTGATAGTGAATGGTGCAGTTCTTGTTCTGAGAAATTTCTTGCATTGCAAACAACATACCATATACATGATCATGTTTAAGATGACCCAGTAAATAATTAATTGTACTTATGGTCTCTTTGTGGGAAATTCTACATCCAGGTGAATCATTACAGTCTCATAATTAATAGAGCCCACATTTAATATGATAATAATTCATTTGACATGGCTAAAGCGAGTGTCAAGTGAAGTCCATTTAGAAACCATAATGGATTTCAGAAGCCATTACAATTAATTTTGAGGTATCTTTTGATCAACTGAAAGATGTTTGGTGCGAAAATCTGGGTTGAAAAAAAATCAGATTTTTTTCTATCAAATAGATTTTTTCAACATTCTTGACAATCCCATAGGAAATAGTATGTAATTCTGAAAATAAATAAATGTGTGGAATGTCATAATTCACCCAACAGGCTGAACATTTCATTCTTAGCATTTCTAAAGAATTAAAGCAAGGCAATTATGTACAAATTTAAACTTTATTTTAAAATGCATACAGTTAAATGAACTATAATCTGAAAAAATCAATATCTTGATTTTTTCAATGATTTAATTAATTTGATTAAATCAATGCCAACCTTGCCTAAAATGGATCATTAAAATTGAAGTTATTCATTTTGAAACTGTGTGTTTTTCAACTAGAAATTCCATGATAACAGAAAGCACATGTTTTCAATATCTAACAGTATTACAGGTCATGATTTGATGGCCATTATTGCATAAGTAATGTTATACTCACAGCAACTGGGTGCTTACAGGCAGTAATAGTAATACAGGACTGTTCTTCAGCAGGCCTTTGGATTACAGATTTCATGGGAAACATGTTTTTTTTATGTTCCATTCACTGTGATCATGGGAACCCATTGGAAACTAGATCATGCATCACTTTACTTCTCTTTAAAGTATACTTTTGATAATTGGACTTCTATTTAAGTGGATGTCCTGGTGACTAAGTGGATAGGCTTCAAGTTTACCTGAACTCAGGTGTTCAGTCAACACAATAATACAAATGAAGTCATGTGATTGTTTCAAACACACTCTCCAGTAGTGCAGGGTAGGACATTAATGCTTGCCCGGGACAAGAACTTGCCCGACAGGACAAGTAAACTGAAGCATATCGAAAACGACTGTTTATTCGTAATTTTTTGACATTTCAATTTACGTGTCATTTTTCCCAGATCACCGGCCGGAAGTTTGCTAAAAGACTGAAATGTCGAATACGTGGGCCAACCACAGCATGCTTTATCAATGTCTGCTGTTGTTTAGCCAGCGTAAAGTTGATCGTGGTTGGCTCGTTAATGTCACCTGGTTACGGCAGTTTCAGTCCATGTGCTTGTGTTTCACAAATAAATATACAAGAAACAAAAACACCATTCTTTATTCAGCGCTGCTAAAAAATTGTAACTTCACGTAATTCGGTGATATTGTGGAGGTTTGTTGGGACAAGTAAATTTCAGATGGGACAAGTAAAAATTTGCAGCACTTGTCCTGTAGGACAAGTGGATCTTAAGAGTAAGTGTCATGCCCCGTAGCGTAAAATCAGAAACATAATTTAAAGCCCAAAAAGTTATGTATATTTAATTTTTGTTGAATTGTCGTACTCAATATAATAATCGTGGGAAACAAAATTCCGGTTCTATGATTTTTGCTAACACAGTACCAGAAATGATCATTACTGTTAAATCCGAAAGGCTTGTAAATTCAGTGAGCAGTGCCATGATGAACACATAATCCACAGATGATCACCCATCTTTCAATATATCAAGGTGCTAGGTCTAGTATTTATGTCTGTCTTTTCTAATTCTACTTTGTTTTTATTCAAATTAGATTCTGAACTACCTTTTTACAACCAATATATTCTGCAATATTGTATTCTTCCTAACAGTCAATGGGTACAAGCATCACAGAATAAATCTCCAAATTATAGGTCTGAATCTGGCTTGTACTTGTATTTGTGGGATGTTTCTCCATAGGAGTGTTTCTCAATCTCAGCCATATGTCCCGGGTGGGACCAGTCCTGAGGCTGAACAAATTGAATCAACCAATCTAATGACTGTGTATTAATATTTTAAATAAATATCTGTTTCATATTTAATTCAAGGTAATCAGTTTTAATAATGATATATCGTTCAGGTAAGTTTAGAAACTCTCTCAGCATAATCCTGTGTAAGAACTGAAAACTATCTAACATAACAGACTGACATGCCAAGAGCTACAACATCTTTGAACACTATATTTCACATTGTTTAAATCTGTTATCGAGTATTACTATTAGTTATGGTAATTAGTATTCTTACTTGTAGGATGATAGATAGGCTTATGTTTTCCCTGAAGGTGTTTGATTATGGCTGGTGCTGATCTAAAGGGACATTGCCACGTTGCATCGTATACCCACCACTGGCGAGCAAATGTAGCCCATTGCTAAAACAGAGCAAACAATATCTAGATATAAATTTGATCATGAATAAATAAAATAGATGTAGATCTATCTACCAAAAAAATTATTTTTAGTTTAATCATTTAAAGTTACTCCTTTATCGCTCAGGTGACAACTAATTATCAACGCATAAAATCAGTACATTTTGACATACCTGAACTCTGTGATGAGCCATTACAATTATACTATATTTGTTTTATTTTATTATGACCTGAAAATCTAGATTGTTGTCAGCAGAAGTGTTAAAACATTCTTAACCACAAGCCTTTAGCATGTACGATAAGGTCACGTCATTAGTTCATTCGCCAGGCGTCAGCACAGGAAATAATTCCATAAAATATGCGGGTCACTCTCTTTATAAGACAAGGGAAACTTCATTTTAAAACATCATTTCCTATTAATTAACAAAATTTTATCATTTTTAGATAAATCACATGTGAAAAGGAAAACCGGACTAAAGTATTCCCTTTATAGTATGCTATTAGAATAGAATCTGTCCCTTCGGAAAATGTTTAAATATGTAACCCGCTTAATAACAACTCGGCAGGACCTCCCCCGCTGAAGCAATCTCCGTCAAATCTCCAATATCGTGGCGTGGTTCTTTATCTACACTCCTCAATATTATTGACAATTAATGCTAAAATAATCAGGAGAACGCACTTTCTAACTGTGAGTACTACACCGATTGAACGCGGTCGGCTTTTGTTTCGATCTAGCGAGCGAATGTTTAACATCGAATGGCTGATTTCTTATTGGTGGACAAGAGCCGTTGTTGATTGGTTTGTGTCTCTGTGACCGAGTTATTGGTCTAAAATCTGCTTCTCCCATCCTGATTCACCGAACCGGCCGGCGGCTTGACCTATCATAAATTAGCTAAAGTCTGTCGGTTGTTTACTAGCCGAAAGCACATGGTCTGCCGAGAAATCAAACTACTAACCGCCAATTCCACCAGTTTACGAGCTTTCGACGCAAAATGGCCCCTGCCAGAAGCGACCATTTTACGATTTTCGATTGCTCGGTTTCGTGTTCGATTAAATCACGAAGGCGACATTCACCTTAGCCTAGGCCTGGAGATATTTTCCTAATTTGTGTGTGCGAGCCATTTTAATTTTTGGTGAGAACCCAGGTAGTGAGGTACTTTCGGTTCTGATTTTTAATTATTATATATCTTGTCAATCAAGCTTTTGTAAATTGAACACGGTCACACTGTTATTGTTAAGCAAATTACAAGTATTTTGGCAGTGAAGACGGTAGCACTTCCTGTTTGGAATGCCAGTTTGGTACAAGTACAACTAGTCAAGTGCCAGTGGATTGAGGAGACTCACTAACTAGTGACTAAGTCACTGTAAATGACTAGTCTAGTGTAAGAGCATATATACAATATAGTATGAATATTAATATATATATTCCAACTGGATTAATTCCCGGCTAGTTTATTTTATGATAAGATATTGATCACCAAAAAATTCACTAATTCAGACTCAGACCCAATGTTTAATTTCATCTGTCAAGATTGCAATGGAACATTTAAAAATCCACGCTCACATCTATATCGACATTTGTGGCCTTTGACTTTGTAACCTAGTAATCCACACACAGACATTTCTGTAGATTTCAAGTATATTTACAGAGATAATTATGTTTTTCAGGAATGCTGAAATAAATTATGTCAGACATGTCACAGGAAGCTATTGGTGGT
The DNA here is from genome assembly GCA_025642065.1 of Paralvinella palmiformis. NCBI lineage: Eukaryota > Metazoa > Annelida > Polychaeta > Terebellida > Alvinellidae > Paralvinella > Paralvinella palmiformis. The sequence goes on from JAODUP010000123.1 coordinate 270,937, forward strand.
GTGAGCCAGGAGGCTCAAGATATGCAGACCGAGTTCTGGCAGAAAACACTGAATGACATCAACAAGATGTCTGGTGTATGTATAGCAAAAACTATTTATAATTTATTTAAGAAGATAATATGAGCAAGTTGTGTGTGAATCAATGAATTTACTCCTGTGGGATTCTTTTGTATGTGGGAAGAATAAATGATTGCATCATCCTTGAGGAAGAATGAGTGGGGTTGATGGTTGCAGCATGTACTTAGGCCCAATAATGAATATCATTTCACCTGCTTGCTCATTCAATCCCATCATACACAAACCATATATACCTGTTTATAAGTCAATCTTCTATATAAGATGAGGTCAGTATACCAGTCAGTAACATTTTAATGCTGAAGGTACCAGGTCTAGAGTCAATGCTGCTTTAAATTTAATGATAATTAAATATATGTATGTAAATGTATTGCCAAATACTGAAATGGGAACATTTATTGGATCACTAATTTTTACTGGTAGCAACCAATATTTCCCGGGATGCTTCTAGGGGAGGTTGTCACCAGTAAAGAAGTTAAACAAAGCACTCCTCTCACTTGCTATTGATTAAAGAACAAATATTTAAAGGAACTGTTGACCCTCAGATACTATCATTTAAATGTGTAAAGTTTATAAAAGTAGCCCAATATATTAATCACTGACTCTTCCTAATTACTAGAGGGTATGAATTACAGCTTACTCAAGTTGCTAGATTGTATGGCGGGAAGGAAAACATTCACATGTTCTAACCTCAAATGGCACAATAATTATGTGGCCATGTTGATAAAGTCAGGTCAGAGATGCTCTGGCTTAGCCATCCTCAAGGCCTACCTCCTCCTAGCTGATGCCATCATCAGTTCGTTGACATAAATCTGACAGCTTGTTACTGTTAGATGTTTCTTGTTATAAGAGTATAAATCAATCATCTTAAGGAATTTCACCATATAGTAACATATGAGGCTGTTTAGATCAACCATACTGTAATATTCATAAATACTCTTTTCTTCCGAAAGTGTATGTTTGGCTGACCACTGTGTATATTGTTATAACCGTTCAGTAGTTTTTTTAAAACTGTATTTTGATACTTCCTATCTACTTACATACCTGGTGGTGTTTTCTTTCTTATCAGGAAGACTTTAAGGTACATGAGCTGCCTCTTGCCAGGATAAAAAAGATTATGAAACTCGACGAAGAAGTCAAGGTGTTGTCCCTTTTCTAACGGTTTTTTAAACTGTCCATTATGACCAGAATATAACAGATAACACAGCTTTATTTATTATTGTAATTTAGAGAATTTACTCATGAATATACAGTTAATGATCATGAAATAGTAATTAAATTTGCTTCTTTTAAATCGCAATATAATAAATAACATCCCAAACATAGTATATTATATATATATATATATATATATATAAAATCAATTGTTTTACTCCTGTATCCACTTGCTTGTATACACACACACGTATATGCACACATAATAATGCCTATTGTCAGGTATGAATATTTTCTTATGAAGTGAAATGTGATTTATATTTGCTAGATGATAAGCGCAGAAGCCCCTGTATTGTTTTCCAAAGCAGCAGAGATTTTTATCAGCGAGTTATCATTAAGGGCTTGGATCCACACAGAGGAGAATAAACGCCGAACCCTACAGGTACCTGTACAATCACTAACTGTGAGGATTGTCGCCATTTCAGCCATTATCTTTGCAATAAACTCAGCTCTGTGTGTTTATCAAAGAGCTGCAGTTCAGTATGATTTGTTAATGTGTCCTATTCAGTTCATTTTATTTTGGTTGTTAGTGTAATGGTTTTATTACTGTGCTAAAAAGTTCCAGGTTATAGTTTAAATAAACGCAGGATAGTTCTGTTTTGGGGTCTTTCTCGGGGAGTCACCCTTTTGCCATACGTCTCTGGTGTGACCAGCACCATTGCTAAACAAACTGTATAATCTTTAACTGGATTGACCAGTCTTTTCCATAATTAGAGCTACATGGTGAACCCCAACCCCTTTTTGATTAGAAAATACTGCAAATTGGTTTCTTACCAAACAAGGTGTTGACTTCCAGTGGATGTCCAAAAGTGAACTAATTGATATGTAATAAAAAATGAGCTATGTTACTGACATGTAGCATTATACTGCTTACTGCACAGTAAATTCCGTGCTACTTTTGACTGTTATTCAAATGGGGAACCCATAACATCAGCTTGATAAATTGCTCACATGTTTCGGGTATAGGGACTAATGTAATACACTAAATTGATAAGTCCCAAATACATCAACATCTGTAAAAAATATTTATGTATGTGTTAAACTGGATCAATCACATGAAATGTTGGCTATGATTTAATGTTTTCTCTGTAACATACTGTGTGTATGCGTGCACATGTGGGAAATTTTCAGTGTATAAAAGCACTAAGAATAATTACATCAAAAGTTTATATCTCATGTATTGATTTGTTTTGACAGAGAAATGATATTGCCATGGCGATTACCAAATACGACCAGTTTGACTTTTTGATTGACATCGTTCCGAGAGAAGAGATCAAGTCAACAACGAAGAGAAGCGTAAATTATATTTATCATTTATGTTGATGTTTATATGGGTTTACATTTTTGTCAGGATCAGGTTATCTACGTAATGTCAGTTAGTGCTTTTAGTTATTTTCTAACTACTGTGGTTTATTCTTATCAAAGTAAATTCTGTCTAGAAATCTTTTCAATTAGGTACTGATATATATATATATATATATATATATATATATGTGTGTGTTTGTGTGTACATGTGTCTGCGTATATAAATATATATATATATTTGATAGCAATTGAGACGATACTATTTGTACAGTTGATTTGAATCGCTTCTCTGGTATATCTATTATGGGCAAAGTATGGATAACGTTCAGTATGCATCATTGTTGAACTAGCATGCATACAGATTTATTTTAGCTATCCAATGAGGTAACTGGATGGTTGTTCAGCTAAAATCCACCCTGTGGTCCACATTTGTTTTTCGGTGGGTTGAGATGACCACTGTTTTTGTTTTTTAGGATGAAATCCAGAGGACCCCCGTCATGGCTGATCATGTCCAATATTACTTCCAGCTGGCTCAGCAGGCAGCGCAGAACAATTCACAGCAAAGTATGTCCAACATTCATTCCAATATGTAGAACTACAATAACAGGTTCATTCTGTCTTAATTGTTATGACTCATTAAAAGCATTTTATTAAGTCCACACCATGATATCATTGGTTATGATCCAGATTTGGGTATAGCCCGGTTGAGTTTGGACATCTCAATTGTACCACGATTTAAACTTCTGTGAAATAGGACACGCATGTCAAATGCGTGGAGGTTAACAAGGTAACATCATTTTTGAAAATATTCAAAGAGCCTGGATACAGTTTAGTAATCTCATTTTCTAATCATTATAACATCATGGTTTCATATAGTGTGATGAGGTTGTCAGTTATTTCTGAGACGGTAAATAATTACTAGTAAAAGTGATAAAACATCATTTCTTCTATTTATTATTTAATTCTCAATAGTGTACAACATGCGTATGATGAGTACAGATCAGAAATTGTATAAATGCGATTCGATTTCGAGCATTTGCGAATTTACTAGTCAGGTTTACTTGAACTACAACTAGAAAGGTTCCCGTATCACGTAAAATGAATTGCTGCTTCTGCAATGTCAAAGAGAAAAGTTGCAGGATCGGTGCAAAACTGGAAGATATTTTTGACAATTTGCAAGCACTGGGACACAGATGATTGGAAATATTGGGATTTGTGTTGTTAAGAAGCCAATTGAATTTCCAGTGATCAGTTCATTATGATTCACTGGTAAGCAAAGTCAGGACGATTCAGTATTTAATTATTTAATATTTCCTATTTTATCTGATATTTCTGTTACATCGAGTTTTCCTTTATTTTTATTGATTACTTCCAGTTTAGTGAGAGATAGTAGATTTGCCCCAGGCTAATGAAACTTTGTGCGGTGTAATGTTACTTGAAATGTTCGGGGATGGGGGGGCTGTCGTATTATCTCACCGAAGATAGCGCTTCGTATCCATGGGCAGGTGTATAACAAAAAAGGCAACAGCGTAATAAACGTCGAGCATGGAAAAGTTTACAAATCTCACTCGATTTTATTGTTTATGAATTTTTCTATTTCATATCTTTCCATCTAAAAGATACTACGAGTGGTCAAGTGGCAGTGCAACAACAACAACCAGTTCAGCTTCAGTTAGGTGGAACAACCATTCCAGCCATTACCATACAACCTCAGGTAATCATAGCTGTAACTGTGTTGCTGTAGTAGTTACGTCAAACCTGTGCTATACCAGATCTTATACTAGGGAGTTAAGAATTTTAAATCAGAACCAAAGACTCATTTATTTTGAAACAAATTTAGGTTTTCGTCTCAATCAGAATAATGTTGCTACTGATTCAATCAACTTCTCTTTTGTGGTAAAAGAATTGTGTGTATTTTTGTTGGTGTTTTTCATCCTGATTATCCTCTGCCTAGATATTATGTACGATTATGTATCTGTATGTTTATTATTATTTACATATTATGTAATCCTATAGAAATATTGTAGGACACTGAATGGCCTAAATTGTGCCGATGTGTCGTTAAACAACATTCATCCTTCATCTATAGAGATATTGTCAGCTTATTTGTCTTTTGAATAATGTTACACTATTTATTGGAATGGCTGTTAATGGTCTGCTTCGCCAATTTAAATATTCACCATCAACATTTGTAAAACTCTCTTTCTGTGAAACTCGCTACAAATGCATGCACACGCACCCAACTGACTTCGTTATGGCAAATAAAGTAATGGTTATTATGAAAATCATATTATTGCAAATATAGCCAAATATTATATATAACTAAAAGTGGTTGAGCTAAGTTGGGATATTCTGCCTCTGACAGCTGTAGGCCAGGCCTCAATTAAGACACCACAGCTATTCACATGAGAAAACAGACACACATACCTTGTGACTGGTGAGACATTATAGATGTTTCAGGATGGAAAACTGCTTTTCCGTATTCAAATCCCTGCTAAATCATCTGGAATTTCAGTTTGTGATTCTCTGTACCAGTGCCTTATTCCACACTGCGAAAACACACACATACGTAGCAATACACTCTTTGTATAGAATAGCATAATAAGGTGACCATGTTATTTTGCAGACAATGGGAGAGGTAAACCAACCAACTGCGCAGCAGCCACAGGTCATCCAGGTACATCTATCACAACAACAGCAGCAACAACAGTCGCAACCACAACAGCAGCAACAACAACAGGATGTCGCACAAGCTCAGGTTAGAATCTGCTGATTTATAATTTGTGATGCGGAAATGGGTATCATTCATATTATGAAAAAGAAGCGCTTCAGTTGAAAGATCTTTCTCAATGGATTTGATGATGCCTTGTCCATAAGCCATATAAATAAGAGATTAATGAAGGACATTTTATTTAAATAAAATCGTGGTTAGTAATTTTGAGAACTTTTGTTTTGATCTTTGATGTGTCATGGATAACTGTTCAAATGAAATATAACCTGGTTTCATATTTAAACAGTTGATTATTTCAATTTAGGAAGCCCCTGGAAAGTAGTAATACTAATAGGTCAGTTTGGAATCTCTGCTTGTTGAAATGGTCCATTATCTGGAATGGTCATTGCCAAATCTGGCTTATTTACAAATGATAGGTTAGAAATATTACCACAGAGGAAAACTCTGAATAAGTACATGCATAAAATAGGACAGAGGCATAATAATAATAGTATATTTATAAATCTAATTAAGCATTCTTTCTGGCTAGAGCTTTTAACCAAAAAAAAAACATGTTGAAAAAGGTCAAGGAAATGCAGCTTTGATCAGACTATTGTTAAGAACAGATTGCGTTTTTTTACCTATTGCGTAATTTACTCAATATATGAACCATGCTTGAAGGATGGGAGAGATTTTAGTGGGCTGGTGATCTTGGCTTGTAAATTTTACATTATGATGGTCACATGACTCAAATACTCCCTCCTGACATGGTCTTGTTTATATGGTGGATTTCTCTGTCTCTCTCCTGAATATTTGTTTGATCACTGTTTTTGTTTAGCATTTTATGTTAATATTATGATATAAATATGGATTTCATATTTCATATTAACTGTATCCACACTTTACTGAAGTAAATATATGCAGTTTTTAGTAACTTAATAATTGTGTTTCTACCTTGATCCTCTGTCCATCCACTGCTGAGTGTGAGAGGCAGTTCTCCTCTATGAATAGCATTAAAACTATGTTGAGGAACTCCCTTGGCCAGGAAAATCTACGTGATTTGATGCTTACTGCATGTGATGGCCCGCTACCCAAAGAATTTCTTCCAGGCCTATTGATAAGTGGCTGGTATCTGGTAATGGTATCTTTACCTGAATGGGAATGAGAACAAAATTCCTGTGTTGATGAAAATTAAAACATCAAAATGTTCTGTGGCTAACTTTGACTATAAGTTAGCTGTAAATATGTGGAAAGAGAAAAAAGTCTGTAGAATATATAAAAGCGAGTCTCATCAAGAACATTTTGGAGTATTTCTGTAGTCTTGTTTTTTTCATGTTACAGATATAAGTGATATGCATAAATTTAATTATCCTTACACTGTAAAACTATGTGTATAAATACTTCAAATAGGATGCAAATATCATCATTTTCAGTTCAAATATTCGTTGAGGTATGTGTTTGTACCCCTAAAAAGTGCTCATGTTACATTAAAATCCACCACATTTAGGCATTATCCCTTATTGTTGTATAAATAATACATACACACATCTATGTATGTATACACACACACCCACTCAATAACTCAATCAATCTCATATTAATAGTAAAGATGTTCTTTCTCATGTTGTGTTTATAATTAGTAGATTATATTGCTGTGATTTTGTATTAGGTAGCACAAACACCGCAGCAAGAACAACATGCAAGCGCGGCTACGACGCAAGTCTTCCAGCAGGTGATGACACCTAGTGGCGACATACAGAACATACCTGTAAGTTAATAACATGTCATTGTAATTATTGCTGCTAAAGATCGCTGATACTGTTTTGATATTATAGCCACTTATTTTGTGATAGACAACAATCTCTTTATGGTAGGAAATATAAACTTGTAGCATTCTGAGGCTCTCGTAAAAAAAATTATCTACAAATTTATATATCTTGACAATATGGCAATTTGTACACCTTGAAAACACATATGTTTAATATAGAAAGACATGTAAAGGTCATGGAATTTAGTTACTAGATTTCTGTGAAAACCCTTCATATAGTAACAACAATTATCATGAGATAAGTTTGTGGTCTATACGTTGGCCATTAAGAAAAGCATACCATATATACTCGCGTATAAGTCGACCGGAAGATAAGTCGAGGTCGGTTTTTGACCCAGTAATTATTTCCTCAGGCCTATGCTCACCGTATAAGTCCAGGTCAATTACCGTAATTTCCGCGCCCGTAATTTCCATGTCATACACTTAATGTGTCTTTTTTTTAAAGAAAAACAATAGAAATCACTGCTCACAGTTGAGAGAAGTTTGTTTATTAACTACAACATCAAAGCAATTATGAAATCTGTATCATGCTGTCATACACGGAGGGTGTACGTAATTACAGACAAAATGATGCACAAGTCCAGCTGCAGATTATCCTGATTTCTCCTGGGTGTTATACACCAAAACTAGGTTTTTCAGACATTTTACGGCATTGGTTTAAAATCCCTCAAAATCTGAATCGTTGTCTTCATCCACGAAAATGCTGACCCAGTCGTAATCCGGAATCTCACATGTAGCAACAGCCATTGTTGAAGAAGATTCTTGTCGACCCACCCCTTCTCTTGGGCCACCACGATGACACCACTGGGCAGTTTATCTTTAGGCATCTTCCTCTTAAATATTACCATCACCGTAGCTTCGTTTCGTCCGCTAAACACGAAAGTTTCACCGTAAAATGTGCCTTCTCACTCCCAGTTGTTTTTACTGACACTGTTTTATCCCCTTTCTTGTTAACTGTCCGAAACCCTGCCATGTCGAATGTCATCGGCGTTTCATCCATATTTGTCCAAATTCAAAAGCCATCTCTTTCTGCTGTTTGATGATATATTGGTGAAAGCTGATTATTTTGTCCTCTACATCTTTCAGTAATTTCTGCGCGATGTGCATCCTCTGTCTCAGTGTAAGTCCACACCGATTCATAAACCGGCTACACCATCCCGGTGAGGCTTTGAATCCAGTCTCTACCTCGTATTGCTTGTACCAAGTAAACTTGATAGCCTGTATCCATGTATCATCATTCTGGTGACGATATATCCATTGTGGCGATACTTCAGTACCCAATCATTCAAAGCTGTCTCTAATTTGATGTATGGACTAACTACGTAACGTTTTGCCCTTTTCATCCTCAGCATTTCAAATAAATATTCCTTCTGCTTTCTCCAGTCTCACTAACAGCAAAATGTCTGTCTGCAGCAGAGTTGTTGTTTTCGGCAAACTTAATGACGTTTACCTTAAACTGTGCATCGTACGAATTTCACTTTCGTTTCAAACTCATGGTGACGGCAAGTGCATCGTAAATATATCAGTATCAATTTCTTCACTGGCAGCGATATATATATATATAGAGTCTATATATATACAGATTTTCCTTTGATGTTATAACTAGGCTGTGCTGAATAAGCAACAACCTGGGGATTCTCCCTGAAAAACAAAACAAACAATGTTATAACTAATAAACAAACTTGTCACACCAAACACCCAATGTGAAAAGTGATTTCTATTGTATCACTAATCATCTGGAGGTACTGGTAGTTAATGGCACGTGACTATCAACTATTATTACACAAAGACTGGCATGTTTGTGAGATCCAAATAACAGTTTGGTGAAACTTAATCGTTATTTATTGGATAAGACTAGTAGGCAGAGATTTTGTTCCAACTCTGGCTCACACAAACACGCCTGATTGCAAGTGTTATTAATTAATTGTTTCATAGCACATGTGGAAGTTCTGGTAGGTAACAACGCATGACTGTCAAGTATTTTTATATAAAAACCGAAATGTTTGTGATATCCAAATAACAGTTTGGTGAAAATTAATTGTTATTTATTGAATAATAATGATTTAGTAAGCAGCGATGTGACAATTTTATTCGGCCTTTATTATTGGGTTGAAACCTGTAGTGTTGTGTGTCCAGGATGGCCGAAAAAATATTTCCTTCAGTTGGTAGATACTATGTCAGGCATATAGTCGAGGTGCTTCTGGGAGCTCCTTTTTCACTACCAAAAAATTGACTTATACGCGAGTATATACCATAGCTTTATGTTTTGACCTCAGTGACCTCTATGCATTTGTTTTGTTTCTAGATTCAGCTAACTCCTGCTCAGATCCAGGCCATCACTCTACAGATGCAGGGTAAACAGCCAGGTCAGCCTATACTGGTACAGACACAGCCTTCACAGGGCGGGGATGACCAGTCTGAAACACAGGTACAGGGAGAACAGACAACAGAAATGACACAGGTAATCTAGTTATTGTTTATTTGTCGTCCAAAGTTTACAACAGGCTCTTTTCCTAAAAGCTGATTAGTGAGCTTGTCACTACATATTAATCCATAGCATGCTGAAAAAAGACAGATATTGGTTGATATTTGTTCTGAACTTACTTCATTTAAAAAAAAAACTCATGATCCAAATAGATCAAAACCAATCTGTCATAAAGATTGTCCATTATAATTCTCTGTGTGTTTCAAGTTATTTTGAAAATCTGTGGAATGTCAAAATGACATCTAATGTTAATCTTATACTGGAATCAAACCCTGGTACAAAATTTGGGTTTTCTGTGATCCGATTCTGAACAATAAAAATATAACTTTTAACAAATTCAGATGCTATTAATACATCAGCAGCGGTTTCTACTGTTCTGGTGCCGTATTCCTATATTTCCAAAGAGTGTTAAAGTTACCCTTTTAATTAAAAAATTATTTCCTCATCCAGAAGTCAATTTATCAATGTTTCTTCAAAATCTGGGTCATTCCGTAATAATAATAATGGCGGAAATCGCAGCACTATCAAAGTTATGAACTGAAACCCTAATTGGACAGTCAGTAATAAGACCCAATTAATCACTGTAACTCACAGTATTAGCCAACTGATGTTTGCGTGGTCTGTTACGTTGGTATTATCAATGGTACATGTTTATGACGTGGTTAGTTAGAATCAATCCAACTAAGTGTCTTATTTACATAAAGCTGATATATTTGATTGTTGTCGTATGACGGACGCATTTGGCTAAAACAAATAATCCCAGCGCAGACGTATCTGCTCATTCAGTTCTTTATTCATTGTCCTTGCTTTATTCACGCACATTCTCGTACTCACCGAATCTTTAGTATAAACTCTGTACAGTATTTTCCCATTAATGCTCGTGCTTTCAAATCCAGATGCCACCAATTGCACGCCATCTTTCGTTTCAGTTAGTGCTCGAGTAAAAATACCAACTTCGCCGTTTTCAAACGGAACTAAAATGGGAATTATCTGCCAAGTCGTTGACACACCGACACCTAAAAATACTCTCAATGACCAACCAACTAACTGAAGAAACAACTGATGTGTTGCTAAACTGTAACACCTTCACTTACTCACCGACTAGAAAATGACATGATTCCATAAATGTAAACCATCTGTCCATTTATCACTAGTACTGGGATACCATAAAAATAGTACACACTGAAAAGGGGAGTTGTCAGATGGAATGATACACATGTTATAAAAACTGTACACTTTGTCAGAGAAATGTAACAGATTAGTCTAGTGCTTTGTTTGCGTGTACCACAACTGTGTGGCTTTTGTCTGGCGTCGTTCGTATCCAACATTTTCTTTTCTCGAACAGCCTTTGTTCCAAGTACCGCTGAATATTGGTGGCCAGCAAGTATTCATACAACAAAGCGCCGACTCGTTACAAGAGCAGGGTGTCGAAGTTCATGAAGGATAGTTGATGGACGTTTGAAGAGGACTTCAGTGACGTAGTTGACTGTTTTATTTTATCATTGTCTCGGCTGAGATTGATCCCACCACCATCATCATCATCATCATTTGTTAAACATTCATTAGTCATGAAGCACGATACTGCGTGTATAACTGGTCAGTTGTGTTACCTGAGATGGTGAAATTGTTGGCCATTTCTGTGTCATGTTTATGGCTGATATCATTACAATAATACATCTGGTACACAACCAGTTATAATAAGGTATGTCAGCTCCATATGATGCAGTTATCTCCTTGTCAGTTTCTGTTGAAGCATCTTTAGTAAGTCAGATAATTTAATGCATTACCATTTTAACCTATCTATGATATTAATAATGGGTGGATGTACTAGTGTCAGGTTCTTTAGCTGTCATATTTATTTAACTTAAAAGTGCACAATTTTGTAATATGCTGATGATGATGTATGTGTGTTTCGCATATTAATAAATATCAGATTAATCTGTGTTAATAGTACAATGTATTTGATGTTAGCTTTTTGTAGACAGGACATTCACATATTTGTTCAGCTGGCCTTATGCTCTGTGTGTGTGTGTGTGTATGTGTGTGTGATTCTAAGTACATCAAACTCAGACATTTTTGTGAGTATTTGGGAATTCCACATTCTCTTGATTAAGGCCGCACAAACTCAGCTATGAGGTATGGACATACAGGATCCAGAGTTCTTCAGCTAAGGATGAGGATAGTTTGACAACGGAACGCTACTGGTGTCAGATCGTCGGTGATTTTATGGTACACATTCCTGTCTAAAAGTCTTAGTATTTGTGTTAACGTGATTTTGTCAAACGTTATTACATATAAACAACAGGTGGCTCATTGAAAGGAATATATGTTAGATAGAGTGTATTCTCTTACATCAACTACATTTATTATGGTGTTCACATGCTGAGTTTCTGACAGGCATTATTGTAAAATTTATTATAAATTACTATAATATTTACATATTTTATGTGACCAAACCATGTAATATATTCTAATGTTGCCCGGATGGGTGTGTATGTGTATTCCTATAAGTTATGCTATGTTATTGTGTTCTTCTGTGCTATGCCATTCTTCACACGATGCCAAGTCTGGGGCAACTCGGCCTCTTCGGATTCATATATATATATATATATATATATATATATAATATACTAACTTATGTTAAAAAAATAAGGAGCTCTTAACCGTTTTAGAAGAACCAAATGGATGTCATTGTAAGTGATTGTCATATGAGAACTGTCGTCTTTAGGAGAATGGTTATCACGGCAGGCTGTTGCACGTTGTGCCCTGTGCCATAGAAGTATTACATCACTGTGTGCACATCGACTTGTTTTATACGTGGATGTGGCCGATTAGCATCAGAACGTAAACAGATAAAAGAAATAAATGTCGTAGCAATTTGTGTACACATTTTGTTTGTTATTGTTTTGGGTTTTTCGTTGTGCAATATTCATTTATTATATTGTTTCATGCGGATATATCTTTTATTCGAAGCGCCACCAAAGAAATGGATCCACACTGATACGAGTCCGACGTTAAGCGACAGAGCGTTCTGATGGCGCAGTGGTTAGAGCGCTGTGTTGCAAACCTCTAGGTGATGGATTCGGATCCTACCTCCGTTTGTGTGGGACATGTTTCCACGGGGGAGTCGGCCCTTGGCCTAATGACGTTCCACGTCTGATCAGCACCGAGGCTAAACAAATTGAACGATAATTGGGTATCTCGTCACTGGACATCACCCCGTCGGACGTATTTATAATCCCACATGAAGTATTTAAGGAGACGAAAAGGAAACGACGACGACGCGGAATTTGTAATCCGTTAATATTATAAGGCTTTGATTCCTAGGAAAATGGCCAATAGGTCTGATCGATTTAAAGCAGTCAATCGCCGATTTAAAAGCAATAAATTATTTCTGCCAATAATTGGGATAGTTTAGCACGGGTAGAGGTGTCGTTTTTATCGCTGGTGAATGGAAGAGGGAAGCTTGTCCTTCGTGTGAGTTCTTATCGAACTATGATACTCGTTTCTACGTATCCTATTACTGATGGCTGTAATATAGGGAAAGAAATTGTCCATAAAATATAAAGAACGGGACACTGAGAACTATATCCACAGCAAAACGGCCCGAAAAACAGACACGTAGAAGACGTATGGTGATTGCACCCGTTATGACAAACGCTTTAAGGGGGAAACGGATTAATCCTGCTACTGGACCAACACACGTAATTTTTTTGTACAATATTAAATATTGTAGTGTTTAATTAACAAGGGTGCAATTGAAAATCAATAATGGACTCCACAAATTTCAGCAGAGTATATAAAAACAACAAAAGGCCAAAACGTATTGGATTTGATTGAGTTTGACTATTATTGTGCAACAATAAATTAACGAAAACCAGTGATATATATATATATATATATATATATATTATATTCGTTTTCGACGTTATAACGATACGTATTTATTTAACCTTTTCTTGAAATTCTACATATTGCAGTAGTTCATATACAAAATTTGGGTCAGCGATCTCACCAATATTATGTTAATTTATGCTGTAAACATATCTCACTCTGAGTCGTTATAGGTTTCGTCTTCTATTCAATTGTTTATATCAATTTCATCTAACATTATCTCATCCATATGGATAAGTATGTAATATTACCATATCCATATGGATAAATATGTAATATTACCATATCTATATGGATAAGTATGTAATATTACCATATCTATATGGATAAGTATGTAATATTACCATATCTATATGGATAAGTATGTAATATTACCATATCCATATAGGTAAGTATGTAATATTACCATATCCATATGGATAAGTATGTAATATTACCATATCCATATAGGTAAGTATGTAATATTACCATATCCATATGGATAAATATGTAATATTACCATATCTATATGGATAAGTATGTAATATTACCATATCTATATGGATAAGTATGTAATATTACCATATCTATATGGATAAGTATGTAATATTACCATATCCATATAGGTTTATCTTCTATGTAATGTTTATATCAATTTATCTAACATTACTATCCATATGGATAAGTATGTAATATTACCATATCCATATAGGTAAGTATGTAATATTACCATATCCATATGGATAAGTATGTAATATTACCATATCTATATGGATAAGTATGTAATATTACCATATCCATATAGGTAAGTATGTAATATTACCATATCCATATGGATAAGTATGTAATATTACCATATCCATATAGGTAAGTATGTAATATTACCATATCCATATGGATAAGTATGTAATATTACCATATCCATATAGGTAAGTATGTAATATTACCATATCCATATGGATAAGTATGTAATATTACCATATCCATATGGATAAGTATGTAATATTACCATATCCATATGGGTAAGTATGTAATATTACCATATCCATATGGATAAGTATGTAATATTACCATATCCATATGGGTAAGTATGTAATATTACCATATCCATATGGATAAGTATGTAATATTACCATATCTATATGGATAAGTATGTAATATTATCATATCCATATGGGTAAGTATGTAATATTACCATATCCATATGGATAAGTATGTAATATTACCATATCCATATGGGTAAGTATGTAATATTGCCATATCTATATGGATAAGTATGTAATATTACCATATCCATATGGGTAAGTATGTAATATTACCATATCCATATGTAAGTATGTAATATTACCATATCCATATGGATAAGTATGTAATATTACCATATCCATATGGATAAGTATGTAATATTACCATATCATATGGATAAGTATGTAATATTACCATATCCATATGGATAAGTATGTAATATTACCATATCTATATGGATAAGTATGTAATATTACCATATCCATATGGATAAGTATGTAATATTACCATATCCATATGGATAAGTATGTAATATTACCATATCCATATGGTAAGTATGTAATATTACCATATCCATATGGATAAGTATGTAATATTACCATATCCATATGGATAAGTATGTAATATTACCATATCCATATGGGCAATTATATGTAAAGTAGGCTAGTACGTGATTAATGCCAGAGGCCATTGGTGGCGGATTGTAAACAAAGATCTGTCAAACCCGTAATCCGAACCACTATATATGTATTTATGCTTACACCGGCCCATTTAGCCTATCACGTGCACAAAAGTGGCCGTAAAAACATCAATCATCATCATTTATGCTTGCATCGTTTTTATGTTTCCTCCGTAACACACATCAGATAGAAAGACAATACCAAGGCGGAAACGTTCAGTTAGAACATACGTTGAACGATGTATTGTTAGAAAGCCTAAGGTTTCCATATACGTGTCTTGTGTATAGACGATTAGTTTGGATAAAAGTCTCAGTGGTGTTAACTTTATCTACGACCGTGTTGAAGCCACAGATTATATAATAATGCATGTTTATATAGCGCCAGTACAGTATTATTATCCCTGACTCAGACCTGTTTCCACCCAGCACTCATCTCAACTCCCAATGGAGCATACAACGCATGCTGCCATTATAGGCGCAAAGCGTTATTCAAACACATAGCCATCGCGTCCTGTCAGGTACTCATTTTTATGGATGAGTGAACCAATCGCCACATGACAACATTGCAGCTCCCGGAGATTCGAATCCTACGCTCTAACTAACTGCGCTATCACGGCTGATGACAAAGTTTGATATTGTATATACAAAAGGTGAAAACATAATTTTTCTTCCTGATTCCGGAATATGAATCTTGTGGACTAATATTAAATGATTTTGTCAATTAATGGTTAACTTCACGACATGATTAATTGATGCCTGGTACATTAAACTAACGGATTTTAAAACCATGAGAAAATGTTGAAATATATTTCGATAACTGGGGATGATAGATGTTTGTTTTTAACAATTTTCTTACATCGAAGGATAAACATTGATAAACGCTGAAACCAGTGAAGCTTAGTGTCAGTGTCCTCCCGTTTAATTGCTGGATTGTAGTGCTTACGTTTAAGGTCCAAATACATTAATGTATGAAATTATTTTTAGGCTATAAGTTCGAGTGCAAACATTGGGATATGTCATCCGGATGATAATTTTCTAATACTAGATGCATAAGAGATGCGTTCTCCAACTTGTTGAAGTAAATGTTTTCTCAATGCTGCTCTCCCTTTAATTATTTAAAGCACATTTTAAAATACTTAGATGATACGTAATTGAACAATATATCGTATATGTCTTTGAACTAAAACCAAACACACAGACAGACCCATATATGTGTGTGTCTTATAGTTAGGATATTTAATCAAACATCCATTTTTCTATGTCGGTGACAGTTTCTGGAGTAATATTTCCTGTTGGTTTGTATTGTTCTATTACCTTATGACATACGCATTATATAACTGGCTTGGAAAACTAATTTAATAAAAACATATCAAAGAAATTCGATCTTCTTATCTAACACAACCAGAGACAAATCCAAGACTTATAAACACAAATTGCAGAATGTTTGCCGGTTGTACCCCTTTCCTGGGTCTAACACTGGTACTGTAGCTTACAGTATTCAAGATAGACACTATTCCATTACAAAAAAAAAACGAATGCTGAATATCTGATATAAAATTGGCTTTTTTATGATATTTAGCAATATTAAATAACATAACGTTTCCATAAAGTGCCAAATAATGCACATAGAATCAACCGCAACTGGTTTATAAGCCCCGATATATAACTTAGCGTTATATGTTAACGATCAAAGGTTTTCATCTTAGTACATCTGAGGCTCATTGGATAAACAATATCGTGAACCCTTACCACCAGAGTACATCAATATAAGTAAACACGTTTATAAAAAGCAATTATTATCCTAGATAAATATTATATTTACAGACTGTCATGGAATATCATAAAATCTACTTTTCATATATATATATATATATATATATATAATGTATAAAAGAAATGTGTTTGCGCTGTATGAGCCGGAATAGATTTTCTATTTAAAGTGTCCTATGGCAACTCAGGTTGAATAAGGTACTATCTAAAATAATACTGTTATTATCTAAGTAGCATATTTTGCATCAAGACCCCACTTTATATTTGTCGAATAATTAAGCGCAAAAACGATCACATGTTTTGAAAACTGTATTAACTGTGGAACAAACACTTGACAACAGGCTGTTTTGCCTTTATTGGTAAATACATTCCGCACGAAATCCGCCATAAGCTGCCAGAGGTGTATACCCGGACCTTATTTTAGGCGCCTCCGTGGTCTAGCGGTAGCGTGTTGGACCACAGATCATTACCACCCGTGTTCGAATCTCGGTGTGGGCGTATCTGACGGTTGTTTCGCCTTTGACTTCGCCTCATTACCTTTGGAGGTCGCTCGGCCCATTTAGCCTACATTGTGCACAAAAGTGGCCGTAAAACATCAATCATCACCATCCTGGTTGTTTGGTGCGCTGCGATCGGTGTTCACGATAAAGACGCACGCTGCCTCGTAACTGTATTTTACACGCTACTTGCTGAAACTGAGCGAAAACGATAACATTAATAAACTGATCGATAAGGCGGTCTAACATGGCCGGCTAAATTAATACGGTAGTCGTAGGTTGTCGTAAATTAAAGCCTTCCTGGGTAATATAATTTTGACCATTTGAGAAAGAACACTTTGTTTGGTTGCTGGCTGGAGGAAGATCTCGTTCTGTTGTAGTGCCAAAGTCGTTATTTGAACTCTGACCTCCTAGACATAATGATCACGAGTAAGGAGGTATACTCTTTATCCATTCAGCCAATATATATATATATATATATATATATATATATCCCTGAAATGCATTAATGTCTATTTGACACGTTTCGACTCGCCATGCTCGTGAAAAACAGATGTTTGAAATGAGGCTAATGGTCTCTGATAGACCGATCGAAAGCCCTTCGTTATTTGCCTTTTAAATGTCAGGACGTCTGTTGTGACGTCACTGGCTCGCTCTACAAGCTTCGAACAACTACAGCAACGACTAATGGCATCGATTATTCTTTCATATGATCAGAGCGATGACAGATGAAATTTTTAATTTAATTTTGGCGCCTATTCCTTTTAAAAGAATAAGAAGAAAAAATGGTGCTTATAATCAGCGAGATCTACGACAGCTATTCACACAAATAATCATAATAATATTATTATTATTATTAAATATTTGAAAGTGTATATAATGGGAGTACATAGGTGTATTTTTCTCTTTTCATAAATTCTGTACAGTATATATATATATATATATATATATATATATATATAAGCTTTATTATTTTATCGTCTACTTAAGAGGCCCGGGGCCCGTGGTACAAGGTACTTGCACAATTGTGCGCATGACAAATAAGGGATGCATAAACATACAAGATCCAAATTACAACTTGTTGAGGATGTTATGAACACCTAGAGCGTGGTAAACGTATTTAGACAGATTGATATTTACATATTTGTTATTGTATGACATTACATAAGATTTGTCGATGGATGGGTTATAAGTATTCCGGAAGTATTCTGGATAAAAATAGATTACAAATAACCCGATTATAGAATGAATATTGGCTTTTAGCCAGACAGTTTTCTTTCTGTCCGTTCTATTTTGAGTTGTTACAACAAACGAGGTAATGAGATGGCATACCTTATTCTCTAGAGAGATGAAGCATGCTTACTTTTTAAAACCCCAGACCAGTGAGAAATAGATAGACAGAAAAGGAGAAGGGGGGGGGGGCGTTATGGTAATACGATATAAGTTATGAAGATTTTATATATATAGTTAGATAGGAAGAATGGGAGGGGGGACTTTTATTAAAAAATCTAATAGCACTTTTGTCCCAACATATCGTTCTTAATCATATTATTTTCTATCGAGTTATATGAGTTAAGCCTCTACATACTAAGTTACGACCAAAGGTAACCAGCTGATTTTAAGGAAAAAATATAAGCAAGGACTATACAACTAGGCATTCAATTCAAGCCACGGTATATACACCCAAATATGGTATAATTGGTATTTGTTTACTAACACCGCCGCATGACATCATTACACCTTTGTTACGTCATCATGGCTGGTTCACCTTGTTCACCTCTCTGTCAATAGTCGTATATGTAAACACAATTATAAACGTCAGCCTGTAACTAGTTCACTACGCCCATGTGATGTATGTGGGGGTAAATACTACCTAAGTAACTCCTCAGCCGTTATATTAAGCGTATATTTACCCCCCCCCCCCCCATTCAGTCAGCTGAGCTTTTCTGGTTACTTACTCGATGAAGATGGCATTTGACGACTAATCCAGAACGAACATTTTTTGGCCGAGCGTAATGTAACGATGAGGATCAAAATAAATCAATACTACGGATGTTGGAAGATGATGGGTGAAAGAGACCGGAAATAAAAGATGACTTGGGCTACACGGTGATTGGATTGGAAAAATGTAACTTTGCGCAATACGACTTCATCGAGCTGAACCCCCTGAAAGTTTAATTCGTAAATGATTTTTTTATGAAAATAAAACAAAACATCGGTCGTGTACTTGTAATTATATTCGCCATAACAGTATCCCGCCACGAGCCACTACGAAAAATAACCCCGGGAAGTTCATCGAAGTACGACGTGCGCTTATTATTGAACGTGCGCTTAAAGCGCCGAGAGCTTATTTTATCGACGTATGAAGGCACCGCGTTATCTATCCATTCAGGTGTCGTTCAATGCAATACGACATCAAGGCGCTTTTTGGTCGTCAGGAAAATATTCATCGTCCACTCACCGCGCGGCTTCATCGATATCTGTAAACGTTGAGGCGACAACATGAAGACGGTTTGATGACTGGGAGGAGGGCGGTGGGTGGATGGGTGCTGGCTCGTCGTGTACCGACGCCGGCTAATATCACGACTCGAGTAAAGACTGCTTTGGTTACGTCCGTCGTACGCGTCCCGTCTGATCTCCTGTTTCCGAACGCGGTAAGGCCACCGATCGATGGGTCGAGGATCGATACCGGATCAGTTTCCGGTTGGAGCGAGAGGTCATATTTTGCCCACGACCGTCGTAGACCGCTAGGTGGCGCCTTATTGAATTAACCACATCGCCTATTTACAATCGAAGCATGCGCAGTAAAGCGTGTTGTTTTTCCGCCTCATTTGGTTGCACCCTGGGGGGGGGGGCGTCGCTTCGTATGCAGCGAGATTTGGTGTTTGTTTGTTTGTTGTTATTTGGCGGTTCTGTTGCTGTTGTGGTTTTTACCCGGTTAATGATTCACGACATTTCGCCCATTAGCTGCCGCGATATTTAACGGGGCTGAATAAATATCGTGAATATTAAGTTGATCCGTTGATCCGTTGATATTTCAGAGGACAGAAAACGTCACCACGATCCCAGGATCTTTGGATTTGGCATAATAAAATGTAACGCTGTGCAGTATTCTTTGATGAACTAGGGCTCCCCCGATAGCGTATTTGGTAGAGCAATACGCTGCAAACTTCCAGGTAGGACCACAGATCAATACCACCCGGGTTCGGCATAGGCGTAGGCATATCTGAAGGGTGTTTCATCTTTGACTTCGTTTCATTACCTGTGGAGGTCGCTCGGCCCGTTTAGTCTACAATGTGCACAAAATTGGCCGTAAAACGCCGATCATCATCATCATCATGTGAACTCCCAAGTCCGATTTTCTAGCCACTCAAGGTATCTTTGTTTCGTGGGATGTGCCCAATTAATGACAGGCGTCCGTACAGGTGTCACCAGGTGTGTCGAAGCTAAACAAACTGCTCAATCGTTCTTGCATAAATCAGTCGAAAGGGATGTCATGCCTTCGATAAATACGTCCATATCGTTTCCTATGGCTTTTAACATATGAAAATTTTACATTCATTTCTAATAAGTATCGGGTGACTCACTCAGCGCTGATATTAATACTACGTACTATTTATCAATAATCATATTAATAACACTAATAATTAATTAATCCAAATTTCAGAGCCATATTAAAAGATCCAATATGTTTCGTAAATCATATTGTTATACATCGAATTAATAGTTTCGTTTCTTTTATTTATTATTCGTATTCGAACTGAATTGAGACATTAAACTCTTGCTTAAATTTATAGCCAAATAATTAATTATGCCTACTCACGCACTTATTTACCAGGCTCCACTAATTCAATTCTATATGGATCTATTGTTTGAATAGAAGCCACCAGCTAAAAGGATGCTGTATTCTCAAAAGGAATGTTTTATTTATTTATTGTGGACGTGGGTGGTACTAATAAATAAATCTGATGGCTGGGTCAAGTTGTGTGTACACGACAAGCCAGCAGCGAGACGGGCGGGTTCGAGCCTGGAGTCCTGCGGTTTTCTAATACACTTCGGTAACAGTAGCTAGAGATCACGTTTTGTCAACATGGCTACTGGATTAGTGGTAGAATGGATTATTTACAGTGAGTGAATGAGTGAGTGAGTGAGTAAATAAGAGAGTGAATGAGTGAGTATGTCTGTCAATCAGTCAGTCAGTTAATTTTTAGCCTCATCGTTGATAAGACCTGGTTGAGATCCCCAAAATGAAACAAACTGGCCAAAGACACATCGCACAGACACATATAACATTTTGAATCGGTCCCACGGCCTACGTACTTTGCACTGAAACGCCCTACCAACTGCGCTAGCCGAGCGCCATTATCTTCGAAGTGATAAATATCTTCCATGAGATAAATATGAGATATGAGTTGGACGTTTTATAGGATGAATTATATAATTCAGACGATAGAGATGCTACATAAAGCAAGATGACACCATTAGACATTTTAATACTAAACTGCCATTTTAGCATTTTCCGAACTTTCTGCTCGAGGGATCTCTTTCGATCGGCGCTGCCCGACCGCCATCTTTGTTTGGATTCGATGTTCCCCATATCGCATTCTTTAAGCAGTTACATCCTGTCGACTATCGTAGACGCATCGTGTTAAATTCTGAATTCAAAGATGTTTTCGGACGGCGAAATTTCCCATTGACGCAGCCATCTTTAGAACTCTTCGTAATGTAGGTGTAGAGAGAGAGAGAGAGAGCTAGCGTTTTGGGTATGTTCGCCACAGAAGTCTTTTAGCCACCTAGGTCATTCGCCACTGACCACCTAATTTCCGGGGCTCATTCGCCACTTACCTTTGGCTGTATTCGTTCACATAATCATCATAAAGGTACTATAAATTGATCCTATTGGCGTCTTACTGGCCTTCGAAGTGTGTTTCTTTTTTGTTTTGTTTATTAAATGATATCGTGGGAGTTATTGTTAATTATCGATCATAATAACAAACCAAACAAGATGTAAATATTCCCGTGCGAAGCGGAAGCTCCAAACCGTAGTCTACAATGTTAAGTAAAAATTGCTTAGATTAGATCTCCAGCCGATAAAACATCTCCGACGTTATGCAGTTGTTGGCCTTGGCCTGTTAAGGGCTTTTCGACGAACAAACCTCCAGGCCGTTGGTTCGAGTCCAGCACACATCTGCGTTTGTCGGATCTGTTTCTCCGGCGTGTCACCCTGTCGGCAATACTTCCCACGTTGACCAATGGTGAGGTTCAAATCAACTCAACCCATACTTTGAACCGTTAATCATTGAGATGGCAATTATCGAAGTTATTTATTAATATTTTAAATCTTTCCCCGTACATCCATTAACCAAATTGGTGGAGAGAGGTTGTGAGAGGTGCGTATGATAGAACTGAGTGGTTGGCTGGCTGACTGGCGGAAATGAGCGAGCCATTGAGTGAGCGAACTGGTCAGTGAGTCAGTCAGTCAGTCAGTCAGTCAGTCAGTAGGTCAGTTTTTCAAGCAGCCAATCAGCTGGCCAGCCATTTTCTTTTTCTATTCGTCTTGCAGGGTTAGAAGCTAATTAGAGTCCTGATAGGTGCCAATTTCGAACCCGGGTTATGGCGCAGGAAGACAATTGGTCAACATCGAACGTCCCGGAAGGTATACAAAAGAGTTGCTTTGCCGGCGTTGTTGTTGGCGTTGCCGATGGTTATCGTTGCTGTCAGTTAATCTGTTGCTCGTATGTAGGCTTGCGGGCCACATCATCACATCGCCCATATCGTACCCATTGTTGTCCGGTTCGATAACTCGGCAGCGAAATACGACGCCTCATTCGGCCGATGATCGATTTCTTATCAAAAGCGAAGCCTTTTATTGACCACTATTGCCGCGCTATCAGATATCGGACGTCCTTCGTTGTTAATTATTTCTGAATCAAGGGCAACGTCCGCAAAACGCCACCTAATTGGTTGGGATACGAAAGAGGGCCCCGTCGTTCCCAATTATATCTGGTCGTGGTGGCAGGGCGGTGATGTGATTGATCATAGGTTCGAAACTACCAACTCACTAATAATAATAGTAATAATAAGGTAGATTTAATAAAGCGCCCTTCCTACTAGGAACCAATCAAAGTAGCTGTGCAGTGATACTTCAATACGACGTCCGTAGAAAGTCAATACGATATTTGAACGATCAGCATTATTTGCCGATGAAAGCAACGTTGAATAGGTGAGTTATCGGACTACGGGTGTTTCATCTCCTAACTGAGGAGGGGGGCAGTAATATATCCATAAATTACACTACCTCGAGAATTGACACCGATGCCTAATTGTACAGGTGTATGTCACGTGGCAGGCAGGGAGGGTCGTATGGAATCTACCGATAGCGGTAACCACAAAGAAATGTACAATTCTCAGGTGATAATTAATAAAATAGTATCATCTTTATCGCAGGAACTTTGGTGTCCTCGATTAAGTCTGTTGCACTTGGTTCCAAGAGGATCTTTATCCTAACCGACAAGGATGACCAGTTCGATTAGACGAAGGGGTCGAAAGGTTACCAAAACTTGGATATTCAGCTCCAAATATTGCACCGAATTAACCCTAAAGCAGTGATACTCAAACACTACCAGCGATGAAATTGGTCTGTTGTTGTTTTCGTTGTCGCGTTCACGTTTTGAACAACGACGAACAAAAAGAAGAGAAAAAAAGCCGATTGCATGCATAATGGTCTAACAGCGGGAAGCTTTAATTGTATTCCTGTACGTTAGTGTGGAGGTATCTCCAGGACATCTAGCTTTATCTAGAATAATAATATGACCTTTTAGGATGGCGCCTTGGAGCTGGTTTCCGAACGCCTTATTTGAATTATGAGTCGCCAAAAGTTGCTGGCTGTGAGTAATGGCACGTAAACAAGTTCGGTATTCGCCAAATTGTTACCCCCATCTTGACAGTTTAAATAAACCGTGTATGGTAGTGGGGTTATTGCATGGCTACACATTGCATGCTTGATGTAGACATAGTTAAGTCACCATGATATGATCATTCCATTGTCTTATGTTGGCATGATACGGGTCGTATTGCTTTTGGTGCCTATTATCAAAAAGTTAACCAACCTTTGAAACAAAATATTGTAAATACAGTTACTAATCTATATATCCAACATAAATTTTCTACATCATTCTTTTATTTTTACGGTTGGAATTCCGGATTTTAGACCGAGTGAGTGCCCTTTATTTATCCTCCGGAGTGGTCATATTTTGCGAAATATGGCCGAAGGACGAATTGCTGGACAAATGAGATGATCAGATGAAATATCCCGTAGACACAGGCAACTCTGGGTTTAGATCCCCGACCAAGGATGGCGCTCAATTAGTTTATGCACCTCTGTATAATCCCGAAACATCGAAGGTGCCTTATTTCGAAGTCAGAACTTCCAGAATTCACACCGCCTGCTTTATTACCGAGCCATATACTGTTTCATGGATGATGGGAAATTGATCCATTGATCTGTGTGTTTGTGCCCATATCTGCGTGCATTCGGGCGTGCATGCGTTCGTACGTGCGTCCGTTTGTGTGTGTATGTGTGTGTGTGTGTGTGTGTGTGTCGTGTGTGCGTGTGCGTGCGTGCGTGTATGTGTGTAATCATGCGTGATCATCCATATCCAGTTCATGGACGACTTTTTATGGCCAATATAGGACAGCACTTGAGCTGACGGCTAATGTGAATACAGCGCCATCTAATGGTTATCGGTGTCAATAACCGCCAAACTGCCGAGAAAAACATCGAACTCAAATGTCTGCCAAATGGGATTTCCCTGTTTTTCCGCGCTCTCATTAAGCAGGATAGATGGAAGGAAGGAGGTACTTTCGCGATGTACCTGGTGGCGCACTTCAAAGCATAATTCACGGGCGTATGAGTGAATCGCAGTCACGGCAGTGTTACCTGTGACTGTGCGACGCTTCAATCACCAAAATATTTTCAGCTGATCATCACGATTTCACAGAGTGTAGCTGTTTGGCCATGCATCACGAGACTGCTCATCGCCGAGTCTAAGCAGAACACCCCTCTCACTCACTCACTCACTCACTCACTCACTCACTCACTCACTCACTCACTCACTCACTCCTCACTCACTCACTCACTCACTCACTCACTCACTCACTCACTCACTCACTCACTCACTACAGTCAGAATCCGTTAATCCGGACATCGTTTATCCGACAAATCCACCATCCGACACATTATTCCCTGTGACGGATTTAACTACATTATAAATGACTGTTTAATTCGACAAAATCGTACTCCACAATAAACTCCCGACACTTAATTTCGCCAACGGAATATGACATTTCAATGTTAAATGACCTCGTTAATCCGACAACACGAAAATCTTGTCAAATATTTCCGCTAGTTCAGTCAGCAAGACACACCGACATGTTGTCAGTAATGGTTAATTAACCCGTCCACCTGCGATAATTGCTAAATCGTAACCAATTGCAATCGTCCTTGACCATACGCACCGACACATGATGCTTCCATTGCCTGTAGCTATCTAATAGCCAATCATAATCATTCGCTGCTAATTACAAACACAAATGTGTGATCTCTCCAAAGAGCAGATAATAAGTTAATCCGATGGACTAAGTGACAGGAGTATTTCTTTATGGTGTCTATAATTAACAAATATCAAAATGATCAATGGCTTTAATGCCATCCCGTATCAATGCGCACGATTATTGAATATTGGTTTAAATACGGAGAAATTAGCCAGATAGCACTCAGTGAGCTCCGATGGCCTAGCGGTTAAGCACCCGGCACTTGGTGCCGACGGTCACAAGTTCGAACCCCGCAAGAGGTCGAAACCTTTCCAGAGATTAATTTCTCGGCTCACAACATCGTGGGTGGACTGACCACGTTAAATGGCACTGCCGTCTCCACTGAATTATTTAAAATAAAGGGGGAAGTTACCCCCCCCCCATAGGATGTAAAACACTCTGGCAGTGACCACCCTCAGGGTATTTCGGCTCCATCTTTCCGTACTGCTCTCCTGTGAGTGGTGGGGGAGGAGGGTACTCAACCACTCCAACATAGAGGCTGTGCCGAATAAGCGACAGCCTGGGGATTCTCCCCGAACAACAAAACAAACAATAAACATTTAAGCCTGTGGTCTTAGCGGGAAATTCCGCTAATATATGTAGGTATGACCGATGTAATGTATAATCTCCCAGTGACAAAATAATATGTGGCGCATTCGTGGATCAACTGATACCGCGTTAGATCACAGATCGCTACCACCCGTGTTCGAATCTCGGCGTGGGCATATCTGAAGGGTGTTTCTTCTTTGACTTCGCTTCATTAGCTTTTGAGGTCGCTCTACCCAATTAGCCTACCGTGTGCATAACAGTGCCCCGTAAAACATTAATCATCAATATAAGATATATACAAAACTGTCTGACGGCCAATCTTATATCGGTATGGTGTTATAACTCGTTGCGATACAACAGGCTAATTGTAATCAATTCGTGACGTCAGCATTCACTATTAACCTGAACGTGGTTGATATGGCGAAGGTTCTGATCCAGTTCCCAATCCGTTTAGTATATTTTGACAAAGGTGTTTATTTTTTTCGCAGTGTCCAAACAGACATTGTTTGTAATGTGTGACAGTTTTATCGTTTTCATGTCACAATTAGGTTTAATTATTCACATTTCAGTGGGATATGTGCATGCATCATGTACTAATACAGTAATACTGTGTACTGGTAAAGACCAGGAGGGAATTCTTTCGCACTTAACAGGCAATATAACACACGGAATATTATTCATACGGAACAAAAACTTATATCGGCATATCACTGTGCCCGAATGGTTCATTCCGGTGTAATGATGCTGGGGGGCGGGGTGGAATCAAAGGATGAGGAGTTATATTCATGTTCTAATAGCTTTCTGTGTTGATGATCTGGAACTCGAGAAATCGTTGATCCTGATGTTGTCATTGACATAGACATATTTGATTGAGTGGGTACTTAGTTTAATGTCGGGGATGGTTACGCCGGGGAAATAAGGCCAAGGGGCGGCTTATATAAACAAACCCAATTCTGTTATCAGTGGATGAAGCATCCCACAGGGGCAGGTAACAGCGGAATTCGAACTCACGCCATGGTTATATGCAGTGCACTGTGCTACGGACTATACCAGTATTGCGCCCCAAATGGGCAGTTGAACATAATGGCATTTTTGGTGGTCGTCATCGTCCAATTGCCACAAATAAATTTTGGACGACCTCCTCCCAAGGATCGCCTCCTTAAAAGAACATTAAAATATAGTCTCTCTTACTGATTAGCCCATTTTTGTTACAGAGACTGTAATCTGCATTAAATGACCACCCTATCGTGAAGTACACGATCTAGTATTCCGGATGGTCGCTCAGAACTCGTTGCAAGATGTTTTTATTTTCAAACATATGTTTTCATGTTTGTTGTCTCATATTGAATTGTAGTAAATGTTCGGCGATCTTTCATTTGGTTAACCCATACGAAACAAAATCGAACTAAACATATATATATATATATATATATATATATATATATATATATATATATATATATAAATATATAGTCAAATCCGTTAATCCGACAAGGTTTGTCACATGATAATATGTCGATAAACGAGAATGTGGGAATATCGAATCCATGACATACCGGTAGACTGTCACACATTTAAAAATCATAATTTGTAACTTGTTGACGTTTGGGATAGAGACCCTGGCTGTCGCCTATTGGACACAGCCACCTGGTGTTGACTTATGTTGTTGTGGCGATTCACGAACTAGGAGTTATTTAACATGGTGGCACCTCAGTTTACTATAAAAATCACTTTCGGAGGAGAAAAAACCTTACCAGTTGCCTGGTTGGACTAAATCCTCCTCCTACTATAATGTCGCGGCCGGGAACCTCCGGCCTCCCGAATAGCACGGACTGTGGGTACGGGGGCCCAAGCTCTTATCCACTAGTCCATAGGGACGGTCTGATCTGTCCTTGGTATATGTAGGGATCTTTCTGGAGAAGTGGAGCTGTGATGTCTGGTAGGAATGTTGATTTCCTTATGAGCAATGCTGCTAGGTGGAGGTCTGGAAGTTTGTGGTCTTCCTGGCGGAGATGACCTTTAAGTATTCTTCGGTGCTTCGGGTAGGCTGGGCAGTTAAGCAGATAATGTACCGGATCGTACACTTGTTGACAGTGCCGGCATAGTGTTAGGGGTGACGGGCCGGTGAAGTTTCTTGTGTAAGTCCAGAAATGTAGTCTTCTGAGTTGGGTGTCGACCAATCTGTTTTTGAGGATATTATGTCCAACTACAGTGGTCTTCTGGTACCAATCCTTTGATGCTAATGTGTAGTCTGTGATAGAACGCTTCCAGTCGATTAGAGATGAATCTGTCAACAAGATAGTTGAATGTGCCTGGGGTAGCTTCAAAATCATAAAAAGCATTGTGTGTCGGGGCGTATGGTCAAGGACTATTATAATTGGTTACGATATAGCAATTTTCGGGGGTGGGCAGGTTAATGAACCATTACTGTCGGTGTGTCTTGCATGACTGAACCAGTGGAAATATTTGACAAAATATTCGTGTTGTCGGATTGTCGACGTTAATTTACATTGAAATGTCACATTATTTTGGCGAAATGAAGTGTCGAAATCGGAATGCAGAACACGATTTTGTCGGATTAAAGAGTCATTTATAATGGAACTAAATCCGTCACGACCAATCATGTGTCGGATTGTGAATTTGTCGGATAAACGATGTCCGGATTAACGGATTCTGACTCTCTCTCTCTCTCTCTCTCTCTCTCTCTCTCTCTATATATATATATATATATATATATATATATATATATATATATATATATATATATGATATCAATAAAAAAGTAACCAATGAAGCGAGAAAAGCAGGAAGGATACCAAAAGACGTTCATTTCGGTGTGTAAGTGCTTAATACTGATGCAGTTTGAGAAAGTAATTAAATATCTATCACACAAAACGCTAGCTGAATATTTATTCCGTAAATGTCTAATTAATATCAATGAGACTAAGCACAGCAAGGATCCAGAAGATCATTTGCGGTGTTTCACGATGCCAACAATATAGCCCCAGGATCAGCCAATATGAATTGGTGTAAGACGATATTTTTCTTTAGTAAATTTACCAATCGAGATCATCCTCCCTCAACAATACGCTGGTATCTATCGGGCCGTTAATAATTGAATATTCGCGACACATATGCCAATCTAGGTACGTGCTATTATAAAATAACAAAAACAATATTTTTATCCGTTGCTAACTTATGACAAAATATTTTTGTGGATTCATATATACATGCAAGCGCATCCATCCTATACATCCATCCATCCATCCATCCGTCTATCCTTCACTGCTATGTTAGCAATACCTGTTCGATTGCAAAGTTGTGGTGCTCTGTGTCCACTGTGTCCATTTCAAGGTCATAAGACATACCAAAAGGTGAATACGACTTCAATATTATGAAACTCGACAACGTGTATAATGCTGCTAAGCCATGTATATGATGACACGTTAAAAATTACAATACGAGAAGCTTAAATAATGTCTATATAATAAAATATATTTCTCCCACAAAGCTAGAAAATGCTTCTTTAGCATTTAGTCTAGAGCACACACACGCACACACACACACACACACACACAAACACACACACACACAAACACACACACATATATATATATATATTAATCCGCACTCATGGGTTGGGTTGGGCGGGTTGAAACATTTCTTCGGGTCACAGGTTAGGTTTGGGTATAAGTCTTGTGTCTCGGGTTAGGTTCGGGTTGTTGTCTTGTGGATTGGGTAGGGTTATGGATTACTTAAAACATATGGTCACCTTTTCACTTCTTTAATATTTAAAAAAATATTTAGTCCATAAAGAACAACTTAAAAAGATATATTGAAAAGGAATAACACCCAAATACATTGTATATATACCACCACATTTCACAGAATTGGCCCAGTGTGTATTTAAACAGCTAACAATTCATCTCCAATTTGAACAGTTCAAAAGGAACCTGTTATAATAGCAGTAGGTAGTTAGTGTCTTGGACTCTTTACAGACAGGTGCCGTGTTAGTATAGCTGTTAATTAGTAAGTGGTTTAACTGCTTATACTTATGTATTCCTGATCGTCGTGTTCAAGCGATGTCATGGCAACACCTATGTGGGCGTACTTGGGAAGCTGATTATAGATGTATAGGCTGGGCTGGTAAAGGAAATTATCCATGTCTATCAGCCTACTGGTGTAAACATCAATTAACTGCACAGTGATGTTACTGAGAATGGAAGGTTTGGGGGAATTGCAATTGACGAAGTGTGCAGGTGTTATATAAGGGATGAGAAAAGTCAGTTGGTGAGCTCCAGTGGCCTAGCAGTCAAGCACCAACGGTCACAAGTTCGAACCCAGCAAGAAGTCGAAACTTTTCCATAGATTAATTTCTCGGCTCACAACATCGTGGGTGGCTAACCACGTTAAATGGCGCTGCCGTCTCCACTGAATTATTTAAAATAAAGAGGGACGTTAAACCCCCCCCCCCCCCGAGGACCTAAATACCCTGTCAGTGACCACCCTGAGGGTATTTCGGCTGCATCTTTCCGTACTGCTCCCCTGTGAGTGGTGGAGGATGAGCTTTCTCAATCACTCGAACATCGAGGCTGTGCCGAACAAGCGACGGCCTGGGTATTCTCCCCGAACAACAAAACTAAGTCAGTCATACTCCCTTCTTTCATCGCTGATGATTGAGCGACATTGTAGTGTAGCCGATGAGGATTGTGACAACGTAGTGTTACCGAAGTGGTACTGAAGGACACCGTATTTCACAATCCTAGGCATAAGTCTACGAAGGCCACTCCACACTCCGACCAACCACCTGCCGTAGACTACATAGCTGATCAGATGGAGTCCCTGCCCCATCGTCACCACCAAAATGTCTATCAACAACCCCGATCAACCACCTTCACAGGCCCAATATGTTTGAAGCTCGATAACTTGTAGAATAACTATGCGAATAAGTTAAAATGGAAATATTGAGTTAGTTTTTCAATAAATTATCTTTTTAACGGGAATTTAGTATATTTCGCATTCGAGCTCCATTCTTGTGGGTTGGGTTGGGTTGGGTACGGGTTATAGTTTTGTGGGTTTGGTTTGGTTGGGTACGGGTTCAATATCATTTTAGTATGGGTACGGGTTGCGTTCGGGATGAGAGATTTGCGAGTTTGCGTTGGGTATGGGTTGAGTAGTTACGGGTTGGGTCGGGTATGGGTTCAGCTATCCAACCCGTGCAGGGCCCTAGTACATACGTGGTGGCACTGGCTCAAAGAATCAACGTCGAAACATTCTTAAATACATATCTATACTTTATATCAATCTCTAAAATCTACACATACATGGATATAATCATATAAACCAAAATACCTCCATATATCTATGCATACATAGACCTATATATATATATATATATATATATATATATATATATATATATATATATATATATATAGTATTGATAGTTCTGATACTCCTCTGTCTGTGTAGCCTAGACAATCCACATTCCTTACGTGACAACTGATCATAAAAAAATTATGAGAATCCCCAGATAAAAACTATAACGGCGACATTATTAGAGAACCTTTTACAGCCAGCCAATTTGCTGTTAAATTCTCCTCATTCGCTCGCCTCATTTCGGTTCCAAACAGCTGAAGCCCCGTTGCAATGGTTTCTGCTGTTGCCAATAATTTCGGAAGTGTTTCGCGTTAAAACACGCCAATGGGCTATGTTTTTCTCTCTATGTTCGGCGGCCATTTCTGATAGCGTCAGCGTCGGGCCAGTTTATCGGGATAGTCATTGATTCCGGTGGATGGAGTAGGCCAGAGGCAGAAAGATCTGTTGAGATGGCGAGGCCGGGTCATGGCAATTTGACAGGTATTTCGGATGGGACACGTGTAGTTGATTGGGCCTCCTACAGGTGTGGTGCCAGGCGATATGCTGATCAGTGGCAGAGACGACCGTTGATAGGACACACTGCGGGTCCCGTGACGGCAGACACAGGATAATGGGTCGTCCATGGGTTCGATCATAGGTCATACATTTGCGGCTGCCCTTATATGTCCCCATAAAAGACCCGTTGCCTCTAAATGTGGTGAATGGAGACGTGGTGCTGAGTCGCCTATGGGCATGATCGAAAACACGGTGATAAGGGTCCTTTAGCTCTAGTGCCACGGTGATGAGTGACCTATTGACCTGGTTATGGGTCACACCGGGTGATGAATGCTCTATAGCTCTGGTAATAGTACTAATATTGGTAATTGGCCTATGCATCCTGTTCAAAGACAGATGGCCTATATATCTAGTGGCTGGACGAATGCTGTTGACAAGCCAGCATGTTTGGAGAAACGACAAAATAAAGCCATCATCTCTCTTTCCATTTCTCTCTCTCTCCCTCCATCTCTCTCTCTCTCTCCCTCTCTCTCTCTCTCTCTCTCTCTCTCTCTCGCTCCCTATCTATCTATCTATCTATCTATCTATCTATCTATCTATCTATCTATCTCCCTTCCATGGCTTATTTTTTAATCGATTGGGCACACACAGACAGCCAGACAGCAAATAACGCCACATTCAATTCGAAGTCGTCTCGGTGTGGGCAACAAATCCACGCTATTCCGGCCAACAACTTGCCGTCCGTTTTCTCGAAAACGGAAAACATCTCCGCGCGGATCCAAGCAGAGTTTTGTTCGGCGTTAAAAGGCCATCCAGCCATTAACCGCCCATCCCCCCTTCCCCGGAGTTCGGCTCCAGACGCATCGCCATCCACACACATGAGAGCCATCTCGGGATGGGGCTCTTATGTGGAGCAGTACTCTCGACTTCAGCAAACCTGTCTAAAATCGATCTCCTTTTACGATTAAGTCGTCGAGGACACGCGTGCACACGCGCCAAAGTCGACGACCGCCATCGATATATGGGCAAGAAACGGAGTTGGCCCATTAATTGAACGCGTTTGTGACAAAAAGGCGAACGAACAACTTGGGCGATAATATGTGAAACGGCACAGATCGTATGAGAGGTTTTCCGCATTAAACCCGGATTTTAAAATCTAGGAATCTTACCTGTTATTTGGCGTCCGATTGCCGACAATCTCCGGAATCTATCTCATCGTTCCCGGTATTAACAGGATTAACGGACGATTGCGATCGGATCGATATCCGGCGATACGTAATCGCGGGGTAGATTTCGCATCATCAGTCAGTGGATCGTTAAGGGGGTCGCTGGAACGGCTGAGGAGGCGAGATGTCGCGTTTCAGAAGATGATTTTTTTTGGAGGGGGGGGCGAAAGCGTTGAGACGCTATTCTTTCTAAGGGTGCGCGTGGACGCCAGCGTCGATACCGCTTCCAGAGACGGCGAGAGAGAGAGGGAGGGCGCTGGCGAGATTGATCAGTCCGACTGACTGTACCGCCGGTGGCGAGAGCCCCGAGTCAGCTGCCGTGAACCACATAGCTGACGCAGCTGTTGTGTCTTCCGATCCGTGGAATAATTGCAACAATGGCTCCGGCAAGAAACGATCGCCATCTGATTGTGCTCGTCTGACCCCGGAGCGGACTACGATGGCGGCGGGCCTCGGGTCGACGAGGACTCTGATGCGGACAGGAATAGGATGCTTCGTCAGAGGATGGTTTGTTGACATGATTACCGTCTACAAGATCGGCATGACGCGAGCCGGCACCGTCGTGACGGCTCTGGCCCTCGGCGACGTCGTAATAGGCGGCGTCATGTTGACGTTGGTCAGGAGGGATCTCTGGATCGGCTTCGGACTGTGGATGGGACTAATCGTAAGTTATGGTATTTCGTTTATCCGTGGAGATCCCTGTACCTTTGGCGACTTTGGAATTCTGAACTCGAGGCTTACGGCGCAGGGCTCTAATCACTATATGATAGGAGCGCTCTCTAGGCCGTTGTTTTTTTAGACAACTTCCGGAATGGGTAGATTTATTAATGAAAAGTTCTTAATGTTACATTATGTTATATAAAATAGGTAAGTTGATAGCCCTCTCCAATCTGTCCCCTTTTCATCGATTATAAACGTATCTAGGTCAGCGTCCCAATCGGATCAAGCTACCTGTGTGTTTCCCTAGAGTTGCCACTCAATCACATGTCCATCATGTGAGAAGTGTCGGTGGTAAACTAAGAGCTCGCTCACTCGCTCACTCACTCACTCACTCTTTCAAAAGGGTGAAGCCCTATGATAGCAGGCAGTTCCGCCAGGTGGCAGGCAGGCGGGCAGTCTGATCTAGGATTACATGGGATAGGCGGATGGGACGGGAGTATCTTTATACTTATAACCCGTAAGTCACCTTGCATGCGCATGGATGTGGCCGTATAAGTATAGGTGGATGGGTTAATGGGTGGGTGTGTGGGTGTTGGTGCGTTCGTGCCTGCCGGTGCGTGGCGTTTGTTTTGTTTACAAGCAACAGACGCTATTGGTTGTTATGGAGC
Organism: Paralvinella palmiformis; assembly: GCA_025642065.1. Lineage (NCBI taxonomy): Eukaryota > Metazoa > Annelida > Polychaeta > Terebellida > Alvinellidae > Paralvinella > Paralvinella palmiformis. Next base: position 305,969 of record JAODUP010000123.1, read on the forward strand.
AGGTCGCGCCGTCACCGCGCGTACACTCAGTTGAATGAACTTCCCGCCAAATGATCGATCCCGGATGTTTATACAGACACATCCGCCACAAAGCTAACAGTCGATTATCAACATCCATTCAAGGCGCACGGTCGATGCACTCGGAAACCCTTCATGCGTATGGCTCTACTTTTTTTTATATCACTGCAGTGTGATTTTATTGCGCTGGGAGATGTTTCATCCATCAGCGGTGCTTCATCCGGTCATCCCACTAGAAAGGTGTTTGTGTCCGTCTGATCTTTTTAGCAAGCTTTAAGTGATGGTAAAATTTCACGAAGCCATGGCTCAGTGACGCTGCGGTCGCCGTCTCTTCTGTGGTTAGCCATCACTGAATCATGGAGAATCCAAATGAATCATTATGTGCTGATTATAAATTAATGTTATACGGAACGAGAACGATGCTGTGTATACGAAGCTGCACAGTGCAATTATTTTATACTGAATCCGTATTCGTGCAATTTTTTAAAGCGATATATCGTTCGGATTATCAATTATGAACATTCCGAACAAAAAGATTTATGCTTCATCAGTCCGTTGTAATTGTGTTATGCGATACTATTATTATTATTATTAGTAGTAGTTGTAGTAGTAGTAGTTGTTGTTGTAGTAGTAGTAGGTAGCTTTATAGCAAGCATCATTTCAGAACAGGACCCTATACAAATGTTACATATTCTAGTAAACGAACATGCGATGTTTTATTTGTCGAGTCGTACAGCATATAACATCATTCACCACCGCGCCTCCGTGGTCTAGTTTGGTAGCGTGTTGGACCACAGATCACTACCGCCCGAGTTCGAATCTCGGTGTGGGCCAATCTGAAGGGTGTTTCATCTTTGACTTCGCTTCATTACCTTTGGAGGTCGCTCGGCCCATTTAGCCTACCATGTGCACAAACGTGTCCCGTAAAACGTCAATCATGATCGATCATTATTACAACCACAAGTCAGTCACCCCAGCCGAGTTTCTTCTGTAGTTTATCGTTGCTGTACAAGGTATTCTCACCAGGTAACACGGAGGCTGCCTGAAACCATCAGCTTCATTATCGTTCTCGGGAGCAACGCTGAAAAACACTGAGTCCATATATCCCGAGAATAGTAACGACAGGAATATGTTATCTCACTGGCTGGCGGGCTTAGGCATGTCACTCCATTCATCTAGACGACGGGGACGTTTATAACGCGTCAACCGACAATGGACAATAACATCCGGATCATCAGAAGACCATCAGATTTAGGCTTAAATGCCAGACGGACTGCATGATTCACACATCACTCTCTTATAAATGAACCTACCTTAATCGACCACCCGAGAAAGTTAATTAGCGGTCAGGCTTAAAACGATGTTCCTAGGAGACGGTGATACTTAATTACGACCATTGGGTAATATACCTGGATACTGAAACTGGCATTTTTCCCCGTCAGGATCGTGCATAGGTTAAGAGCTGAAAATATATTTCCAGATCGTAATGAGGTTAACTGATAGACGAAAGATCTGTCAGACATAGCCAGTGCAGGATTTGAACCACAGTGTTAGAGGAATTTATCCAGCCGCTCTACTGTTTATGTTATAGAAATGACGAATTGTGCTGAAATAGATTAACTATAAATTCTATAGAATAATGCATTAGATTATCAGGATGGGTAAACGTACTAATGATCGAGTAGTATAACCACACCCCTTCCGAATATGCTGAGAAAGTCCAAACTATATTTAACACGAGATCAAGAATTTGACACGTGACGCTTTGTTTACAGCCACTTTTGTGTGAATGATAGGAAAATATATGCCAGGCAATCTACGAACGTAATCAGGTGAAATGAATGATGAAATGTCCTTCAGGTCAGTCGTGATCTGTACCCCGATCCTACATGTATTTGGGACAACTACCCGACAAGTTATGTCACGGAGACGCCGATTAAACGATAGATTACGACCATTGGAAGACATTAGCAGTTTTCTGGCAAGTGACGAAGTTATGGTCACGAAGACCGAAATATTTTCCCTAAGACACGTATTCTAAAGTTTTACATCAGCAATTTTATATTAAGTTGTCAAACGTTGTTGATCAAGTTTGAGAGTGTTTAGGCCTGTTGTCGCTTTGCAAATGCCGCCATCGTGTCAGTGAAAGTGTTTCTGAGAAGGGCTATATTGTGCAGGCATGGTGTACATTTTCCCCGAGAAGGCCATATTGTACAGGCGCGTTTCTGAGAAGGGTCTGAGAAGGGTCATATTGTACAAGTATCGTGAACTACGCATGTATACCATATCCTCCATAAACAGAGATATCCCATTATAATCTGTATTTTTAGCAATTTATGAATCACAGTGTGTGCGTCTCACATACGAGATCTGCCTAATAGTCTCGATAGCCAATATTTGACATTACACTAACTATAAACACTTCACCGATCAACGTGCTGTAAGTTATAAACTTTCATTATCTGAGCAGAACGGGTCGGATATTTAGTTAGCTAACCTGCCTCTGCTCTACGCCCTTTCATTTTAATAACCAAAACACGGAGACGTTGATTTGTATTCCCTGATATCGCCTACAATCCGTTACATTACCCCGTGAGAAACATCCAACTGTCACTGCATATGACTTCAAAGCTTTGTATACATGAATAGTTTTATGTAGTAATCCTAACTTCTTTCCGTTGGCTTGTTGACTACACGTCCTGGCCAACGTTTCTTTTGTGCTGTACAGCTTCTTCTGGAGAGTTGTTGTAGTAGTCCAGATAGTTTCCCGCAGCTGTACGTTGGTGCAGTGTTGGGTGAAATGTTCAGTCGTCTGTTCTGGTAGGATGGGCCCCCTCGAGGTAAAGAGCCCGGCGCTACACCTGACTGGTTAGTCATCGCAGGTTGAGCACCGATCAGGTCATTATTGTTCAGAAATGTTGTCATAATAGCTGTTGATGCATGCCGTTGTGTCATACAGGGTTGGGGTAATCGTAATCGCCCTTTTCCAGATGCAATGTAAGCGTAATCGATTACAATGTAATCGTAATCAGCGATTACTTTCACGATTATACAAAATTATTTTTCATGATATATCATGCCAGAGATATGGTTTGGTATGTAAGGCAAAAGTTAACACTAGAACTGATTTACTCATTGGCTTTGGCTTTGTTGTTCGGCGAGAATCCCCAGGCTTCGCTTATCCGGTACAGCCTCTATGTTGGAGTGGTTGAGAAACTCTCCCCCACCACTCACAGGGGAGCAGTACGGAAAGATGGAGCCGAAATACCCTGAGGGTGGTCACTGCCAGAGTGTTTTACGTCCTCAGGGGGTTTTTAACGTCCCCCTTTATTTTAAATAATTCAGTGGAGACGGCAGCGCCATTTAACGTGGTCAGCCATCCACGATGTAGTGAGCCGAGAAATTAATCCCTGGAAAAGTTTCGACCTCTTGCGGGGTTCGAACCTGTAACCGTCGGCACCAAGTGCCGGGTGCTTAACCGCTAGGCCACCGGAGCTCAACGTTGACGGACTGTTGTCATATTTATACACATCATGATTTGTCAGTTTATTTATTCTATGAATATGAAAGGACAATGTTTTGAAACACATGCTTCAGATGTTGCCGCTATTATACGTCATAAAAACAGGTATTTCAGATGAACTCGTGTTGTTTTTACACGGTTAAGCTCAAACTAGTCACACAGTCAGCAAACGTGCACGGTCGTTTTAACTCCAGATGCAACGATCCTGATTGGCCAACAGTCGGATGACAACCAGCCAATTAAATTAACGCATGGAGGTGTCGGAGTTATAGATGAAAAATATAATTTAAAGCATAGCAATAATTTAAGAAAAAGTGGTCCATTTACAGGGGGGCCGAAGTTGGGGGTTGACTATATTCTAATGATCTCATTTATTAAATACTGAAGTCAGAGGTATTGGGTCGCATGGCAATGCCCCATGGCCCAATACCTCTGACTTCAGTATTCTACGTTTATCTCTGGGTTACCTCGCACTTAGTCCACATCAGTCTACCTTCAACCCATTGACCAGTCCAGCTTGGGCGTCCCTAACGGAAGACAAAGTTTCTGCTGGTATAGTTCTCTGGATCACTAAAACATAAAAGTCCCCTCACCACGTCAAGGAAGGCAATATATATATATATATATATATATATATATATAGTGTTGTTGTTGTTGTCGTTGTTGCGTTGAGTTGAGTTGTTTAGCCTCAGTGCTGATCACATCTGGAACACAATTCGCTGAGGAAACAAATGCCATAAGCAAAGGAATGGGGCGGATTCGAACCCACAACCTGGTGTTTTGGGATCACAGCGTTCTAACTACTGCGCTATTTGGAATGGGGTCCAATCTATATCTAAGAATGTCCCGTGACAGTCTATACAATTGTCACACATGTCACATGTCACAGTTTGACGTAATACGATGTTAATCAAGTGTGTTTAATGCTAATTACTTACACATTCTAGGCCCAGGTTGCCTGTGTATCTTGTTACCTGTGTATCTCCTATGTCTCTTCTGAGAAACATACTGCTCTCGCTGTGACACATATACTTATCACTAGCACACTAATCCATCCACCCAATGGGTGTTTCAACTAAAACATATATTTACTTTCTTGCTGATTGGTTGATTTATTTGTTATTTGATTGGTTGTTTTGTTGATAGACTACTTAGTATATTACAGATTACAATAACTCTGTCTATTTCCTCATCTATAGCTCATAATATGTGGAGTTACCTGTCTCGCTAGGCGACAAAAAAGGCCGGAAGTCCGGGTAAGTCGTAGCAGCCATGGATGTCAAAATCTGGTATAAATTAATCAATTCTTCTTATTTGTTCGTGTTAGCATCCTCAGATATCTGAAAAGATTTCTGGGTCATTATAGTAAGATCAAGCTGTTAGATTAAACATTCCCCTCTCTCTCTCTCTCTCTCTCTCTCTCTGTATGTGTATGTGTGTGTGTGCCCAAAACAGGACAACCTCAACAACAATAACAACAACAACAACAACATTACACATTTTTAATGTTCCTCTTAACGAAAACGGTGCATCAAAAGTAATACAGTGAATTATAAGAGCGATCACGTGACATAATACATCGACTAATATCGGCCAAAAATAGGTCGTAGTACCCTCGAAATTGAGATCATATCCTTCGTCGTATAATTAGTTATTGAGTGTTACGTATGGACTTATATCGTAATTTTCCAGTTTGGTTCAGATCCAGCTGTTTCCAAAAACTGTTTCCAGAAGGACCCTCTATTATAAATAAATAAAAATTTAATAATAATAATCTATTATAAATAAATAAAAATTTAATAATAATAATTTCTAAATAATAAGTGTGTTTGATCAAATAGCATATTTGATAAAACGCACTTATTATTCAGAAATTATTATTATTATTATTATTATTATGAACCACCTCTCTCCCCCCCCTCCCTCTCTCTCTCTGGGGCGCCTCCGTGGTCTAGCGGTAGCGTGTTGGACCACAGATCACTACCATCCGTGTTCGAATTCTGGCGTGGGCATATCTGAAGGTTGTTTCGTCTTTCACGTCGTCTCATTACCTTTGGATGTCACTCGGCCCATTTAGCCTACATTGTTCACAAAAGTGGCCGTAAAACATCAATCATCATCATCATCATATTTATCTCTCTCCCTCTGTTCGCTTTGTGTGTGGTTTTGTGGTAAATAGATTTGTTACTAAAGGAAAGGCAGTTGTCATTAGGCTATTTTGTTTAACATGTTTATACCCTCATTTTGGTGTTGAGAGCCTGCTGTAAGGTTCTCTTTAAAGACATATTCTGAGGTCATGAGTTGAATTTGTCTGCAATCTGATTCACATTATTCCCTCACCCTCCGGTATACGATTCAGTACCGTTATTAACACGCCGGGGTGTATACAGTTTAGAGCATTACCATTTGTAGGGGCATAATGCATGCTATAATCCACCATCGCCCATTACCAGTTAGTAGCTTATAGACCCATAATCCACTTTATAATCCATCACACGTCACGACCTAGGTGCTTGTTTATGGACGCGTAATCCACGTTATAATCCAATTTTCGTCCATAACCAGATACTTGTCAATAGATCCGCAATTCAAAGTCCATGTCTAGGTACATGTTTGTGGTTGATGAGTAAACCAGTGGAACACTGATTCAAGCCGGTGAATTGCCTCTTTTTAATGCGCCACCTTTACAACTCAGCTACCACGAACCACGGACTGACGTAAATAGCTAGATACCTGTCTTCTGATGGTCACAATCAATAACCACAATTCTACATTTCAGCATTCTCTATACATGTAGATTGGAAATATAATTCTATAGCTATAATTTTATGATTCAACGAAAACGTTCCATTTATGATACAGAATCGGTTCATCTGCGGGTCAATCGGTGGTAATTATGCGGATCAATTTTGGCAGAAACATATTTCATGCGGAAACGGTTCTGTACATCCGATGTTAGTGGTGAGATCGGTGACTAACGCCTGATGTTAGTGGTGAGATCGGTGACTAATGTCTGATGTTAGTGGTGAGATCGGTGACTAATGTCTGATGTTAGTGGTGAGATCGGTGACTAATGCCTGATGTTAGTGGTGAGATCGGTGACTAATGCCTGATGTTAGTGGTGAGATCGGTGACTAATGCCTGATGTTAGTGGTGAGATCGGTGGCCGATGCCACTTGTTAGTGGCGACATCGGTGACTAATGTCTGTTGTTTTGGGAGATCGGTGACTTATGGTCGGTGTTAGTCAAGAGATCGGTGACTAATGCCCAGTGTTAGTGATAACGATAAGATCGATGACTAATGCACATTCTTAGTACTGAAATCGGTGACTAATGCCCGGATGTTGGTGGTGAGATCGGTTACGACACAACAGAAAATAAGCGTTCGATTTTCCCATGTTATACCTATTAGAAAACCACCCTAGTACCATTGATGTTATTCTGTTAGACTAACAGTCGCGATCATATCACATTACACGTGTCCCAGTATGATAAGTCGTTTCTCTGGATTCAGTCTGCTGATGAATAGTTCATAGATTAAATTTATGATTTGAGATTATCTGAGGCATTGCCTTATTCTACACTGCTAAAAGACATGCGCGCGCACCCTCTCTCTCTCTCTCTCTCTCTCTCTCACACACACACACACACACACACACACACACACACACGATACACACACAACACACACACACACATATATATATATATATATATATATATATATCCCTGTTTAAACCATTCCCTGTAAACACCGATACCATATTCAAATTGTCCCTACTTGTTATTCACAAATTTTCCATATCTAAATCAACGACCAAAAAATTGGCAAAACGCGACTGTCTGTTCTGAATATCTGTAGATATCTTGTCCCCAAACTGATGTTTTACATACTAAATTCACGAAACATATCGATCTCCCACAGGCGAAATCACCGATGCGATGGATATAATTATGACACGTGATCATTTCAACGAGAAACTTTGCCCACCAAGTCGATAGCTGGTTCTATATTGTGTGTCTGGGTAAACAAAAACACGACACTAATCGTCGTATTAAATAAATCGGTTGGATACAAGTGATAGGAACTGATAAACGCATATTTACTCGTCAACGTTGACTGCTCATGCACACCGTGAAGATGGCTAACCCATGCCAGGTGCACAACGCTTTGCACAACTGAACGACACAATCGCACCGAAGAAAATATTTGTGCTAAAATGTGTCACGAATGTACAGAGTGTCATTGCTGTATTACTAATTGATGACAAGGATTTCCATTTTGTTCTTCATTAACCGGTGGGGATTGGGTCTATCGACATCAACCGGCCACTTGTCTAAATCGATCACTGTTCAATAATCGTAGAGAAGGCTGCTTTAGACAGCAATCCTCTCTTCTCTCTATATATATTTATATATATAAATATATATATATATATATATATATATATATATAGGACTTATCATTTTGTTATAATATATAAACGGTGGATTGGTCTATATCATATATCCATTTTAATATATATTTAATAATCGTAGATATGTGGCTTTTAACATTTCTTTTTTATTATATATATATATATATATATATATATATATATATTATATATATAATTTACAATTTAATTTATAATAAATAAATTTTTTTTTCTTTCAGTTATCCATTTTAAGTATTATTAGCATCATCGGATTCGTGGCGTCACTCGTTACCTTGGTAACGTCCAGTTTAAACTTATGGCATCTTTATGATAATCCTTCTAAACGGTACCCGAGATACGTCACATCACTTCCGGAATATAAGGTAAGCATAGATCGTTGATCTTCCGGGGGGGGGGAGTGTTCAACGACAGTAATAATATATATTACTGAAAGACATAGAATACTTTGTAGCAATTTATTATTGTTGTGTGCATGCGTGCGTGCGTGCGTGCGTGTGTGTGCGCGTGCGTGCGTTTGCCTCATTGTCAATGTTGTTACTAATGCAGTTATTGCTAAATTCATGACAGCTCCATTTACTCAATCAGGTTTCTTTGTACGCCATGAATGGTATATTACTGGGACTGTCTCTTGTCCAAGGATTCTTCCTCTGTTTGGCATTATACCTCATCATAGGCTACGGCTGTCCCTGTTTTAGGACAGCAAGGGTAAGTGTATAAACGCTATACGTTCTCGTTAATAACAACAACAACATCTCACGTTTCGAGCGAGTGATTATACAGAACTGAAGCGGACCCAACTCCCAGAAATTTGCTCAGTTGAAATGTTCCGAGTTTTGACAAATTGGACGAACATACAAGTTAACAGTGCCACAGTGCCACTGCGCCATAGTGCCACAGTACTGACGTACGCTAAAATACAGCATCGAATTAAACAGAACTTCGACTTCATCCTGACGAAGTCAAATGCATGTTATTGTAATTTCTCCTATCATCCCGTTTTGGTGTCTATGTCTATTCCAGTCGAGTATATATACCATCAGGATCGGAGAAGATCGAAGCGATCGGATATTGCCACCAGACCCGGACACGGAGATGGCGGCATTTAATGCGTTCACGGTAGACAACGAGGATACCGATAGTAGCAGCCGCCAGAGGGCTCTGGGTGTACAAAATGACTGGATTCGACAGGTTCCCGGCGAGACGGAACTAACCAGATAGCGTACGGCTAACGCATGCCACCTGCATCCTGATGGCATTTTCTGCTGACCTATGTGGGTCGTGATGGATTAGTTGTTAGTGTGGAAGACTACGCTCTCATATTTTACTCGCCCACTGGAAGACTCAGTCATAAATCGGTGCCCAATCATGGATGGTGAATGGATTGTCGTGGATTGTGCATCTATAATTTGCATTTAAAAACACTATACACCATAAAGCGTTGATTAACGGGTCAAATTGTATAGGTATATATTGGCATGTGTGTGTGGTATGACATAAACGTATTATATATAGAGATAGAAGGGGGGTGGGAGGGAGAGGGAGGGAAAGAGAGAGAGAGAGAGAAAAAAATCCGTGAAGTCCTTAGACCAGCGGTGCTATATTTTATTTATAATAAAGGTATTAAGACAAAATTGCTGCTGATCAAATTTGTGACGTAGCTGCCGTCCAGCCATCCAACGTTACATTGCGGAATCTCCTAGCAGGACATTCTACGCCGCGTACAATGTTAGCATTATTCTAGCTGCATACTTAGACTAGCTGCTTGGTGCTTTATGTCTGGTACACTGTCTGGTGTTTATCGATCATTGTCATCCGCTGACGGTTAGGGAAGATTGTGTGTGGTTATCATAACGTGATCGCGATTATGTAAAGGCGACGAAACAAATTGTCATAACGTGTCGGCCTTAACTAACTGCTTGCCAAAAAGCCTGTTTTCCATTGTGTCGATGAACAGAAAGACGTCTCCGGTGTGATATTAAAGTGTAGCAATAAATATAATATATGTTTCCAATGAGTTTGAATGTCTACAATAACACAGATATGCGGTATACGGTTTCTGTGGACTTAACTTCGCCTGGGTGCTTTTAAAGTACCAACTTGGAACACTTCAACTCGATCTAGGGCGCTTCTGCCCGGGTTCGATGTCCTGTGGTGATTAGTTGGACGGTTTCCAATTGCTTAGCGTTCTATGCTCTGTTGTCCATTAATTAGACAGTTAGTCTAGAAACGAACAGAAATGAAAATATTGGAGAAACAACAGCGAATGTTTTATTTGGTACATTTATTATGGTACTACATTACACGGCTCCATTTATACGTCCATGCATGTGTTTTAAAAGAAGATTGTGTTTGCTAACTTGGTGATGAAATCGACGATGATGATGATGATGATGAAGATGATGATGATGAAAAGGCTTTCCGGTTATATGTTATTAAATTGCACTTTGTATTTCGCACATGGCATAACTGATAGCACGGTTGCTCACAGACGTCCAACATCGGCGTTCGAAGCCGTTTCTCACTCCTGTTTTGGGGATATTTCCCTAATCATTCGTCCCTCGGTCATATCTCTGGGGTGTTAAACAAGCCAGTGCACAGTCAAAGCTACCTTTCTATGAATCCTAGTGAATGAGACGTAACCGAAGTAGGTCTGGCTTTTTAAACCAGACAGTATTATCTTAATGTTGATTTCTAGCGTCGGGACTGTTCAGATCAAGGCACAGATTACTAATAAGTATAACCAATATGTTTAGTTTAAAGAGCAATTTGATCTTTAGATCTTAAGAAAATGAATTACTGTCCATCTTAGTCAGGTCTGCTTCAATAATATTGTCTTTTACTTGATATGCTTCAATAATATTGTCTTTTACTTGATATGCTTCACTAATACTGTCTTTTACTTGATATGCTTCATTAATACTGTCTTCTACTTGATATACTTCAGTAATACTGTCTTTTACCTGATATGCTTCAGCAATACTCTATTTTACTTGACATGCTACAGTAATACTGTCCTTTTCTCGATATCCTTCAGTAATACCGTCTTTTACTTGATAAATCTTATAAATAACACCTGGAAAGAGAAGCTGAGCTTCTGTATTACCTTATGCCGAGTGTCAGGATCCTAAATTGATTGTGTCACTGTATGAAGATAAACAAACCCGGACCTACATCATCATCATAATGGAGAGAAGTTTCTAGGTCATGAAAGGTCATCTCTGAGACTCTATGCTAACGTGGTTAAACGTAGAAATCCAGGCTATGGGTGGACTCGTGCTCCGTGTCCGTTCGGTGTTTCATCGTTCATTTCACTTGACCGATTTGAATTACCATCTGCACAGAAGTGAATGCAGAGAACAAGCGTTAAACATCATTAAAGCATCATCAATGCGTTAAACATCATTAAAGCATCATTAACCTGACAGTGTAGTTGATAGTGTACTGTATGCACGACCGTCTAAGTCGTCGAATTAAACCCCAGTACTGTTGCTTCCCCCTGTCGTGTTTTATCAACCTATGAAAGATTTCTTTCTGAGTGGCCCATTTATCTCTTGGCCAAATATCCCACGTTAGACAAGTGCGATGCTTAAATCCAGAAATAACTCCGACTCACTCGCTCACTCATTCACTCACTCACTCGCTCGCTCACTCGCCCACTCTGTTCCTGCCCGTTGATTCTCTTGAAAAATTTAAAGAACTGGTGGTATCATTAAAATATCAACAAAACTGAACTAATGAATATTAAACAAACACATCCTCTGGTTTTAGAGCTAGATCTATAAATAGTTTTATATGTAGATAGATAGATAGATAGATAGAAAAATAGATAGATAGATAGATAGATAGAGCGGGAGGGAGAGAGAGAGATGGCGGGAAGAGTAAGAGCAATAAAAATCAGTCCTCAAATTATCTAAGCCTCTCCATCTTAAATAAACAACAAACCGTCACAGAAGACGAGCTCTTATTGAACAACCATCGAAGGTTCTCCTCGAGGTGTTCTCTTAGGTCAGCTTCCGCTCTATCGAACCAGCAAGGTGAACGTACGCGAGTCTCGGCAGGTCAGCGTAATTTGTTCGACTTAACCCACATTCGAATTACACGCTCCACTTCGATGTTCGTTTTGACCGACAATGGAAGAAATAAAAACGGACTAATAATATTGGTTGTTGTTTAAAAACAATTGGAATCCATAAAACACGAACTAGGAAAAAAAACCCGAACAAGAGCCGCCCTGTTTTCTAAACAACAACAAAAACCTTAAAGAGTCAAGACGTTCTCGTGTGTTTGTTTACCAACTAATATCGGAAAACAACCGACTGGCCAGAAACGCTGATTTATTCCTTCGGCGAATGTTTGAGGGCAACTGCGTTCAATTTAAGTCTACTGCCGATTAGCCGTAAAGTCCTCTACTTGTTTAAATAATTAGTCGAATTTTAACGGCTGGTATTTTGTACGAATAATTTGTTATGAGTGTGCAGGTGTACTCTCTATATCGAATGAACCTTCTTCGAATGAACTGCATTTTATAGTACGTAAACGTGGATTATAAACTAAACGTTATTGAATGTTTTTAGTTTTTATTATATCCTCAACAATAGATTTTCCTGCAGAGAATCCTCATATATTGATATTAGGGAGTATGTAAGCTAGGTTTTAATACTGGAAATGCGATATACGATCCGGAATTCGACGGATTCATTCATTCCACGTTAGTCAATATTGATCGTGATTATTTCTGTCAGCGGAGGCCAAATTACCGATCGAGTAAATGCAATGTTTGAGGGAAATATTTTTTAATGAGTGTCTGATTTTGCGTTGGTTGTCGGTTACCTGTCTTCAAGAATGAAATCCTGCTTAAGGGCGATCTAAGGTTTTTTTTGTTATTAATTTTCAGTTTGACTGTACAATACTCCACCTTCATCAGCTCTGCCGATGTGGATATGCCATTTACATTTTGTCATTGGGAGATATGCCACCTAATCATCATTAACCGGCTAATAGGGTTAGAATTTACTGTTGAGTCAACCAGTCGGTTGGCGATCTCGAGACGAGGACCTTCCAATTTCGAGTCGATCACCATTAACCGCTAAGCCACCACGATACAAAGCTGCTCTATTAAGTCATTTTAATTGGGGCTATTCCGTTTCTGGTTTGAATGGAATCCGAATGAATTGTGCCAGTTTTGAATACCCTTTAAGTTCAGCTGGCTCTATCCCAAAGTATATAAGTTGAAATCGTTATGTCCACAGTTCGAACCAACTGACTGCCTCCACTGGTCGTTAGCGTATGCAATGGATGAGTCAGCCATAAACCAGACGACAAAGATTATTGCGCTGCTGGCCGACGATGATCTTAGGGCGGAGAACGGAAATGACTTTAGCAGTGGCTAGGCGTTTCGCACGCCCGCTAGACAACGCTACAGGGATAAATATTCATACGGTATCGCCAGGAATGAACTTGATGATGTTAATGCACGATTTTTCTACATCTAGCTCGATTTTGTGAGCTAACAGTTTAATACCCAACGTAATTCCTAAACGGTAGCGCTTTGAATCACAGATCATTACCACCTGAGTTCGAATTTCGGCGTGTGTATATCTGAAGGGTGTTTCATCTTTGACTTCACTTCATTACTTTTGGAGGTCGCTCGGCCTTTTTAGTCTACCGTCTGCACAAAGCGGCCGTAAAACATTAATCATCAACCAGCATTCTAAACGTCGTTTCGACATGAAAACTAACCATTCTTAAGTCACTTCACCAGAGGCTAAGACAGCCAACTCAGCTACATTTTCAAGCAATCAGCTAAAGCCAAATCTGCCACTGCCTGCCATAATATTTCTTGTATCTTGTTTGATATGACGGGGGATGTAAATGCATCAGCTTTGTAACAACATTGACTCAGGTGACATGATGCCGCTTAAAATCGGGGATACTGAATTTCCATTCCTTTCAATGAATTGCTGGCCTTCATGGGCTCGTGAATAAACTTTATCAATGTTATATTTATGTGTTAGGGTGTGTTGTACTTGTGGGAGGACATGGCTCTCATCTGAGAATCTGTTAAGAATCCTTGACATGAACAAAAGAGCTAAGAACACCACGTCTTGATATATATATATATATATATATATATATATATATATATATATATATATATATATATATATAGTATATATATATATATATCAGTGAAATATATCTCATCCGTTTGTCCTTTTATTATATGGAACGTGGCTAGCAGTATAACCTTATCAAGGGGTGGGGGGGGTTATTGAAGAATGAAATACCACAACATACACGAGTAAAATGGTAGTGAGTGGAGTTCAGTTCAACTGGGTGAAGGGTTATATTGTAGTGCACACCGGTCACCGCTCTGCTATATTAGATAGTTCTGTGTCTGTATTAAAAGTTGGTTTCTCATTAAACACCCGTAGTTTTGGGCGTTGTGCATAAAATAATTTTCTCTCCCTCTCTCTCTCTCTCTCTCTCTCTCTCTCTATATATATATATATATATATATATATATATATATATATATATATATATAAAGGCACTTACATAAATATACTGTGTAATTATATACAGAATGTACATAATGATGCCAAACTATTGATGCTTTTTACGGTCACTAAATGAGCCGAGGGTCGCCAAAACCAGATGAGAGGAACTTAATGACGAAACACCCATTAGGCATAATCAGGCCAGCATTTTGCTGGAGATCTGTGGTCAATCACGCCACTAGAAATCCCAAAATCAGTTCCTACACGTAGAGACCCTACACAGGTAAACCCTACAAGAGCAGTTCCTACATCTAGAAGCCCTACACAGGGAAAACCCACAAGAGCAGAGCCTACCACGTAGAGTGCCTACGCAGATATTTTATTTTGTCTATAGATGTCTCGGTGGTGTGCTTAACGTGTTTTCATGTTCGTGTGTATGCACGCATAAATGTACACAGTCATGCTCGGATGTGTGTCTTCAATCTACATATATATATATATATATATATATATATATAGTGCGTGATTTAGACCTTAAAGGGCCCCTGGACTAATACAGTGTGAGGCCCCCTTCACGTGTATATAAAATCATGTATGAAAATCTAAATGGGGCCCCTTCAAGGACCCTATTTAGATTTTAAGAAAAACACTCCAACTAGAGGGTCCCCAAATACTTTAAGCTGTTTCAAATTAATTAAAGTTTGATCAGTGGCATTGTGGCCCCTTCTAGCTCATATGTAAATCCGGCGCTGTGTGTGTGTGTGCATGCGCGCGTGTGTATTCTGATAACAACGTTCGTTTTATGATGACTCATCATGGTACGTCAAAAAACAACTCAATGTAACTGTGTATAATTTTATTTAAATATTCAAGTGATCGAATATTATGAGGAATACACGATATGACATATTCATATATATATATATATATATATATATATATATATATATATATACTGCATGACATGATCCTATAAAGTTTAGGCTAGAAAAATAAGTACAGATACTCAGCGCGTCGTTGCACAACGTCGAATAAACACAACAAAAACACGGATCAATCTTATCGCTCAAGTCAGAAGCACGCCGTAATTCACCCGCTGAAGTTCAAACAGAACCAAAACATTTATGTCAAGTGAACTATGTTCGCCAG
Source organism: Paralvinella palmiformis (assembly GCA_025642065.1). NCBI lineage: Eukaryota > Metazoa > Annelida > Polychaeta > Terebellida > Alvinellidae > Paralvinella > Paralvinella palmiformis. Next base: position 321,598 of record JAODUP010000123.1, read on the forward strand.
CAGATCACAGTCCTAGGACGCCAGGTATGGTTGACAGTCCGAGATCAACGGCCGGTGTGTTTTATCTGTTAGGGTCGTCGCCGGTGCGAGCTAAAAAAGTCTCCGAAACATTGCGAAGGTTTCACGAGACGGCACCGAGTGGCCGCGGGTAGTGTAAATGTCATTTAGCTGTGTTTGTTTTCGGAGACATCTAGAGGTGTTTACATAAGCTCCCCGTACCAAGGCGGTACCCGGTCGTTTGAGTAGTAATCGTTGAGCCAGCACTCGCCTCAGCGATGGCACTATTTCGGTGCGAACTATTACCTTAATTACGCCAGGAGAAAGGTGTCCGGTGCTCGACGTGCCTTTCGACCTGTGTAGAAAAGCCATTGTCTACGGGCGTGGGGCTCGGTAATAACCCGGTAGGGTTTTGGTAGTGTGTGTGTATGTGTGTGTGTGTGTGTGGAGGGGGAGTCTTGTGCTATTTAAACAGTGCCGTTGGAAGCCGTATAAAGCGTTTAGGTTTCAGAGCAGCTGAAAATTAATTTGAACGCCATTATAATATGGCGTGATATCGGAGTATATGACGATTGGATGAGCGATAACAGCAACACGACGAACAGTTCCCTGATCACAAGTTGTTATGGCGCCTACGAGATCAGATTTGCAATGGCGCTGCTCACATATTGTAGTTAGAAGGATTACGCTCGATAAAAAAGCGACTGAAATATGAACTGAACTCAAGCATGATGACAACAAGGGCTCGTGTATGGGAAAGGGGATAAGCGCGTGTCAAAATAAACTTACATCCGATGATGATGATGATGATGATGAAGATGATTTTGATGATAAGGGCTTAGTATTTTATAGTCGACTCAGATATGACAAGGCAGATCTCTCTCTCACCTGATAAATGGGACTCACACACTGTATAAAAAAAGCTCAATTGTATGATAGAAAAGCTTCATAGAGAGGTTCATACATTATACGAACGTTATTTTGTGACACGTAACATGAACTCATGAGTGATAAAAGTTCATACTTGACAGGAGTTGTGACGCTATAGACTTAATCCACGATAGGAACTCACTCACGCATGATAAACGTTCGTACCTGATAGACACTGACACATGATAAACAGCTCGCACCTGATAGGAATCGAAATATGATAAAAGCTCATACGTAACAGGAACCTACATATGACGATAGCTCATACCTGATAGCAAGTGACATATGCTAAAAACTAATACCTGATGGGAACTCACACATGATAAAAGCTTAAACCTGAGGGGAACTCACACATGATAAAAGCTTAAACCTGATGGTAACTCACATATGATAAAAGTTCGTATTCGATAGGAACTCAAACATGATAAAATCACACATCTCACGAGTGCTCATACACGATGAAAGCTCATACCCGATAGGAACTAACATATGAAGAAGAAAAAAAACTAATACCAAATAGGAACTCACACGTGATAAAAACTCTTACATGATAGGAACTAACATCTGATAAAAGTTCGCACTTTCAGGAGCGCTTCCCCCCCCCCTCCCTCCCTCTCTCTCATACACACGTCGTAAGTTATTGTTATTGAATCACAGCATAAATGTATCACGTGACAAAAAATTGAACAGAAATAAAATCAGGGATAATGACGTCACAGTCGTTATCTTATCACATTAGACGAGTAATCCGAGTGTCTTGTTAGTTCCCTGCTGTCGCTAACAATTCTGGATCACAACTTCCTATCACACCGCCGGATTACACTTCTTCCGGAGCACACTAATGGATGAGATATCCGGATCATATATTCGGCCTACAGGATAATTACTGGCGAGTTTCGAACACCTCATTGATTAAACGGCATGATTATGCAATGACTGTACAACAGCGTTATGGTAATAGTATGATAATTATATGATAATTATATGGTGATTATGTGACCAGTGTTGGCGTCTTTGGCCAATCAGCGTTTTGTGTCTAATTTGATAACAGCGCCTCTATACGCCATCTGTGCTCATTAATGAACGTCATGTTTGTCCATCCGGAAGTGGGTTCCGGAATAAGCCGACATCGTATCCGGAATCGAGGTGGACGCGTACAGCGATGATCCCGATCCAATACGCTCTCGGCCGACGTATATCCCGGACGAGTCCTTCGTGGGGTGATAGGCGCCGGACAGCACCGGACCCCGCAGGGTGGGCGGCAGCTTGTAAGCTATGTTGGTCATCGGGGCGGTCATGACCTCGTTCTCGGAGAGATCCTGAATGTTCCGCGACAGCGAGTTGAAGTAGTCGGATCGGTCGGCGTCGACCAAGCGGGACTCACTGGAGGCGAAGCTGATCCCGTGAAGCTTACTCTGCTTCGGCCTCCTCTGGACCATACAGCAAGCCACCGTGATGATCACAGCAACAACAACAACCGCCACTGACACGAGCACGATCAGCAACAGGTTGCTGTTCGAGTCCGACTTAGTGCTGATGTACTCGCACTTCCGGATCAGCTGGCCGTTGTCGTCGGGGGCAGCGCGCATCGCGTCGACGCACACGATGTACTTCCGGTTCTTACCGACGTCGGTGAGAGTGTAGAGGTAGGAATGTGGCGGGATCGTGGCCGTCTGGCGGGCGACACCGGAATCCAGATCCCGATAGGTGATCTTGTAGCCGATCACCGCATCCGGTTCGCCGGACACCCACGTCACCAGGATGTGGCCGCTGTGATCCAGCTCGACGAAGATACTCAGCATCGTCATGTCGAGTACCGACTTCGTGTCGGTGATCGTCGTCGTCGTCGGTCTGACGCTGAATGTTGTCCCCGACGATGACGTCTTGGTACTGCTCGCCGAATGAGTGGTACTCTGAGTGGTGGTACTCTTCGGAAAGCGCGGGTGCGAAGATGAAGGCACCGGATTCGTCGTACTCTGGGTGGTGGTACTGGGCTGGGTACTTCGAGCTGACTGTGATAAGTCCATTTTGCTTGTACTTTGTGGTACTCTTGTACTGCTATAAGTTGTACTGCTTGTCTTGACGGTGTTGGTCGATATATAATTTGACGGTGGTTTGCTACCTGTAACTAAATTGTTGCTGGTTGAGACGTAAGCCTGTCGTCTTGTTGTCATCGTTGTACTTTTTGTTTGTGTTGGTTTGTACAATGTTGTCAGTGTACTCACTCGTGTACTCGATTTACTTTGGGGGGTACTCCTCCACCCCAGTGTACTACGTGTTGGTACTACAGATCTTGTAGGTTTTCTTGTAGATGGAGTCGACCTGGTGAATTTATCTGTTGTTCTGTGGTATGTAGTTGTTGTTGTGGAGGGGGTGATCGTGGTTGGTAAGGTAGTGGTAGTTGTAGGCGTCGTTGGTTCTGTTGTAGTAGTAGTTGTTGTTGTTGATGTTGTTGTAGGTTCTATTGTAGTGGTAGTTGTTGTTGCCTCTGTTGTTGGCTTAGATGTTGTTGTCGTTGTCGTTAATGATGTCGTCGGTGATATAGTAGTGGGTGTCGTTGGTGTTGTTGTAGTGGTAGTTGGTTCTGTTGTGGTGGTTGTCGTTGGGGTTGTGGTGGTGGTTGTCGTTGTGGTGGTGGTTGTCGTTGGGGTTGTTGTTGTTGTTGTGGTGGTGGTAGGCGTTGTGGTGGTAGTTGTAGTTGGAGTTGTGGCCGACGTCGTAGGTGTTGTTATGATAGTCATTGTTGATGCTATGGTTGTGGTGACTGGTGGTGTTGTGCCCGTTGTTAGTGTTGCTGTTGTTGTTGGACTTGTTGTTGTTGCGGTTGTCGTAGGTGATGTTGTAGTCGTCGTCGTTGGTGTTGTTGTAGTAGTCGTGGTTGGTGTTGTGGTGGTCGTCGTTGGTGTGGTCGTCGTTGTCGTTGTTGGTGTAGTGGTTGCCGCCGTAGTTGTTGTGGTCGTCGTTGGTGTTGTTGTTGTCGTTGTGGTGGTAGTTGTCGTTGGTGTTGTGGTGGTAGTTGTCGTTGGTGTTGTGGAGGTGGTTGTTGTTGGTGTTGTTATTGTGGTAGTCGTTGTTGGTGTTGTCGTCATCGTTATCGTTGGTGGGGTATTGGTTATAAGCGTAGTTGTTAGGGTCGTCGTTGGTGTTGTTGTTGTCGTTGGTGTTGTGGTGGTAGTTGTCGTTGGTGTCATGGTGGTAGTTGCGTTGGTGTTGTGGTGATGGTTGTCGTTGGTGTAGTTGTTGTGGTCGTTGTTGGTGTTGTTGTGGTGGTTGTCGTTGGGGTGTTGTGGTGGTGGTTGTCGTTGGTGTTGTTATCGTTGTCGTTGGTGTAGTCGTTGTGGTCGTTGTTGGTGTTGTTGTGGTGGTTGTCGTTGGTGTTGTGGTGGTGGTTGTCGTTGGTGTTGTGGTTATCGTTGTCGTTGGTGTAGTTGTTGTGGTCGTTGTTGGGGTGGTTGTCGTTGGTGTTGTGGTGGTGGTTGTCGTTGGTGTTGTGGTGGTGGTTGGTTGTTGTTGTGGTTGTTGTGGTTGTGGTTGTCGTTGGTGTTGTGGTGGTGGTTGTCGTTGGTGTTGTGGTGGTGGTTGTTGTTGGTGTTGTGGTGGTGGTTGTCGTTGGTGTTGTGGTGGTGGTTGTCGTTGGTGTTGTGGTGGTGGTTGTTGGTGTTGTGGTGGTGGTTGTCGTTGGTGTTGTGGTGGTGGTTGTCGTTGGTGTAGTAGTTGGCGTAGTTGTTGTGGTCGTGGTTGGTGTTGTTGTGGTCGTGGTTGGTGTTGTTGTTGTTGTGGTCGTGGTTGTGCTTGTTGTCGTCGGGGTCAGTGTTGACGTTTTTGTTCTCAGTGTGGTCGATTCAGTCGTCAGGAACTTGTACACTTGGCAGTATTCACTGGTTTTATTAGTCGGTTTGGCCGCCGACCCAACCTGACACCTGGTGGCATCAAAGCAAACCACTGGCGTGTCGACAAACTCTTCCGGATCGGCGCACAGAGTCTGTTCGATTTTTGTCAAGTTCTCGAAGCCCCTCAGCCACTGAATATCGCAGTCGCAGTCCAGAGGATTGTATGACAAATCGACGTTGTCGAGGTTTGGTATCACCGAGAACGGGGCCTTGGACACGGTCCGGATCCGATTGTGCGAAAGCTGGACATCCCTCAGCGATTTGGTGTTTGTGAATATGTAACGGAAGGTGACGTTTCTGATCAGATTGTTGCTCAGGTCGATCCCGAACATCTTGATCAGCGTGCCGAAGGCGCGAGCCGGGAGCTGCTCGATCAGGTTGTGGCTGAGGTCGAGATATTGCAGCTTCCGCATGGCGTCGAAGCTCTCCGGGTAGAGCGACTTGATCCGGTTGTACTGCAGGCTGAGCCGGAGCATCTCGAAGTTGGTCCGGAAGACGGTGGCCGGTACCGTGCTGAGCTCGTTGTGATCCAGATAGAGGTATCGCGTCTGGCTGAGTCCGATGAAGCTCTGCAGGTCGAGGAAGTCGATCAGGTTGTAGCTGAGGCTGAGCGACGACAGCTGCTGGTTGTAGGAGAACAGATAGGGCTGGATGGTGGTCAGTTTGTTGTGCTGGAGGTCGAGGTACTGAAGGTTAGTCATTTTGTTGAAGGCGCCGCTGACGATCAACGAGAGGTTGTTGTAGCGCAGCCGCATGTCCTCGATGGATCCCAGCTCGGAGAAGGCATTCCTCTCTATTGTCTCCAGCGAGTTGTTCGACAGGTCGATGGTCCGCAGTGAGCTGAAGAGGCGAAACGCTCCCGGATTGATCCGGGAGATGCTGTTGTTCGACAGGTCGATGTTGTAAAGGTTCTTCAGGCCGTCGAACACTCCGTCGTCCAGCGACGAAAGCCGATTGCTCTCAAGGATCAGATTGAAGAGGTTTTCCAAATGGACGAAGGTTCCGGCTTCGATGTGCGAGATCCGGTTGTCGGACAACTTCAGCGTGTGCAAATTGGACAGCGGCTCGAAGAGTTCTTGCGATAGGTTCGAGATGCTGTTATTCTCCAGATTGAGCGTGTTCAGTCGGGTCAGGCCCTGGAAAAGCCGATCTCCGGGCACCATCAGCCGATTGCCGGACAGGTCGAGTGTCCTCAGGTGGCCATTATTGCGAAACAACGTCTCCGGAAGCGATTCGATCTGGTTGTCCGAAAGTTCCAGGTGGCTCAGTTGGGTTAGTTTTGACAGCAGATCCCGATCGAGGCTCTGCAGGTGGTTTTCGTTAAGCTTCAATCGTTCCAGGACCGAAAGGTCGTCAAAAGTACCAGGCGGGATGTTGGTCAGCCGATTGGAAAAGAGTTCCAACTCCCAAAGACCGGACATCGAGGAGAATATGCTGCGCTCCAGTAGCGAGATCTTGTTATTCTGCAAGTAAAGACCCCGAAGATTTCTCACCCGATCGAAGGTTCCGGGTCGGATGGTCTCGATGCGGTTGTTGAACAGATAGACATAGATGAGGCTGTCCAGCGAATTGAATAACGTCGGCGAAACCTCCGACAGCAGGTTGTTGTGCAGTCCGAGGTATTGGAGCTTGGTAAACCCGTCCAGGCTGCCCTCGGGTATCGTTCGGATGTTGTTCTCATCCAGATGCAGTTCCTCCAAGTAGCGCTGCAGTCCGTCGAAAGCCTTCGGCTTGATGTAGTTGATGCCCAGATACTGGAGCTTGAGCGACTTTAGGCGGAGTCCAGCGAACGCTTGGTTCTGGACGGTGTCCACGGTGGTCGAGTACCGCAGCTGTAACTCGGCGAACGTCTGATTAGAGGCGGTGAACGGCGGGATGTGCGACAGGTCGCCGGCGTACTCACAGTATACGTAATATTTGTAGGTGTACTTGGTCTGGCAGACGCAGCTGGGTATGACAGCTGGGCACTGAGCACCACAGACTGGAGTCCGGCTCCAGAAAACGGCCATCAGGAGAATCGCGTACTGAACTGTCACGGTAAAGGCGGCCATCTCGGATCCAACTCTCGATAGACGCGCGATTCGAATTCGTACTATTGCCGAAGTGAAAGTTTCAATTGGCCTATTCGCTTCGCGATTACATCGACGAGATCTCGTCTCCGGCGCGTTTTTGAAGTGAACTGGCGCGATTTAGCTCCGCCGGTCCTATTCCCGTGGTGCGGAACCGGTTGATGGGGACCGAGTATTTGTCATTCTTACCTACACGACAACAGTAGAATAATGCTTGAGTAAATTAGTCAACGCCTAGACTGTTAGCCGAAGGTTCCCAAATACCAGACAGTTAGTGGGCGCGGAAGTCTGTGAGGAGAGAGGGGGGGGGGCTACCTGGAGGAAGATAATGATGATTTTATCGGGGTTACCTCTTCAGCGAAACATCAACTTACGTAAATACCACCCCGCGCACCATCTTATTTACACACATAGAAGTACGCCCTCGCGCGCACCGAAAAGTGCCCCCCGGGAAGACTTCTACAAAGGCGATGACGCACTTCCGGTGACTAGTCTACCGATGAACGGTAGAACTGATAGTCGTTGTTTTCGTTGTACGGTCTCAGCGAAATGCGCTCCATACGAATTACCTCACAACGAGACAACCGACACAAACGCCGATAAACGACGGGTACTTACGTATCTCTCGGCGATCCGGATGAGTGACGTCCCGTAAATACATCCGAAACTCTTCATTCGTCGGCGCCCTTTATTTAAGGCTGCCGTTCGGCGGTTAGAGCGAGCGATTAAGGCTACCTTAATACAACCAGTTCGATACCGTGGCGGCTACGTATGCCCGCATGTTATGTGCGCGTGCGTGTGTGTGTGCGTATGAGTGTTTATGGCTGAAGGAGCCTCGTTCGTAATGGTGCTATATATACGTGAATCACTCGCCAATAATGCGCAGCCGAGACACGATGTCAACATAAGCAGCAACGGCGTAGTGAAAACCAACGGACCGTGACGACAATATCATCAGGTCCCAACACCCACACGACAAAGAGGACACCGAGAGAGAGAGAGAGAGAGAGAGGCCTGCGAGCCAGCCCCAACCAGTTAGCCAATAGGCTGGTCGGCCATTCGGTTTTCGACCTTCTTCGCGACAAAGAACTCGCATAGTTTCGCGGTTAGACGCATGCCCGGCATACCTGAGCTCGCTCTACGACCTTCGGTCGACCGATCGGGCCCGTCGGCGGCGTGCATGATCGGCGTGCGTGGAGCGAACAAGCACGGCCTTAGAGAAAGACCGCGGCTATCGTGGCGCCCCCTACTGTCGCCCGTTCGTATGCCTTCCGCTAACTCGTCGTGGCCCCCGTGAATGTAGGGGGGGGGGGGAAAAGCCGGTCATCTCGCATCGGAGCTGTGACATCATCGGGTTTGAGCACGTGATTTCCGTTGCACGTAACTAAGACGGTGGGCTGAATACATATTAGAGAGAAGGCGAATTTCTGGTGCATTTAGTAGGATTATTACTACTGTTAAAAAAACGAGCAAACGTGTTGTTATTGTTGATGTTGTTGTTGTTGTTGTTGTTATTTTGTTATTGTTAATCCACAGACTGATGAGTCGCCCAGATATAGTACCAATGGCTAGATTTATATATGCATAGGTATATGAATGGATAGGTTTATGGGTGTATAGTTTTACGGAAGTATGGACATTTGGGCCCCGAGTCAGCGCCATACTACATACATATAAACATACATACATACAGAACATACATAAACACACACACATATATATATATATATATATATATATATACGCACACACACACTCACACACACGCATACATACACACATACATACGTACATACATATATACATGACATACATACATGACATACATACATACGTACATACATACATACGTACATACCCACATACGTACATACATATATACATACATACATACATACATACATACATACATAAATACATACATACATGACATACATACATACATACATACATACATACATACATACATACACACATCACATACATATATACATACATGACATACATACAAACATACATACACACATCACATATATGCATACACACATACATATATACATACATACATATACATACATACATACTTGACATACATGCATACATACATGACATACATACATACATACGTACATACACACATCACATACATACATATATACATACATACATAATACATACATACACACATCACATATATGCATACACACATACATATATACATACATACATACATACATACATAATGACATACATACATACATGCATACCTAAATACATATATACATACATACATACAAACATACGCACATTCACACATAACATATATGTGGGCGCCTCCATGGTCTAGCGGTAGCGTGCTGGACCAAAGATCACTACCCTTGTTCGAATCCCGGCGTGGGCATATCTGAAGGTTGTTTCGTCTTTCACCTCGTCTCATTACCTTTGGAAGTCGCTCGGCCCATTTAGCCTACCTTGTGCACAAAAGTGGCGGTAAAACATCAATCATCATCATCATCATCACACATCATACATAACATATATGCATACATACATACATACATACAAAACATACATACATACGTAACATACACACACACACACACACATACATTCATACAAGACATACACACATACATACACACATACATACATACATAACATACTTACCTACATACATACATGATATACATACACACATACATACATACACACATACATACACACATACATACATACATATACATACATATTAGGTAAACATTTGTAAACTAAAAACAGTATCAAAGATCCAAATCTAAACAAATAATCAAGTTTATATACTTCGCCAAAGATCTCCTATTTCTGACCAGATAATGACTGGCTAATCCCCTTCGTGTGATTACCTGCTTTTTTCTCCGGAAGTGAAGATGACATTCCGGCTATCTCCACCAGGCTCCCCGTTACATCCCGCTTCAAGCGGGTGTCACGAGTACACCCACCGTTGCCAATTATCGCCGGGTTGCCTCGATATCCTGTCGCCTTTAGCTCGGTCTTACCTCGGTCTTACCTCACCCGACAGACAGGTGTCTGTTTTCAAAAACGGGCAGGACGTCACCAGCTTCGAGCTACGCTGTCCGAATGACAAAGCGGCTCCTTTGTTCTATAGGCAATCGAAGCTCGATAAACGGCATCCATTGTTGGTCAATTTGTTGGGGGTTCGCCTAGAAAGCTCCGTAAACCAAATACCTAAGTGTTGATTTGGCGGCGTTAATTACGCATCGTGTACGTCTACGACATGTACACATTGAAACCTGCTGACATAGAAACCGGACCCGGTCTCTACGTCAGGTGCACACAGGTCCGTGTTCCCTGCCTGTTCTCCGCCTATTCTCTGGCTGTTCCCTGTCTATATTCGTCCCTATGGCGGATAGGGCCGGAGCCGGTTTCCTATATCGACTAGGGTGCCGTCTCCCAGCTAGAGCCAAATGATAAATATGCATTCGTCGATAACATCTTTGTACCTGCTAGCAACGGCATTGGAACACCTGGATCATTGATCGGGATACAGAAATAGGTCAGATGGGCCCCTCTCTCTGTGTGTGTGTGTGTGAAGCGACAGCCTGGGTATTCTCCCCGAACAACAAAACCTAAACCTCTCTCTCTCTCTCTGTGTGTGTGTGTGTGTGTGTGTTGAGGGCCTGGGTGGGTGAGTGTCGTTCCTCCAACCCCATCACACCCAGCCTTGTTATATATCTCAGGTCAACGATCAGCGACCTTTGATGAACTGATCGCTAAAAGTAGGTCATCCGGTCATTATTGGCAATTATATGAACCACAATTAGGTGATCGCTATCAGAACTATACAACAACAACAATAACTATACTAATATTAATAATAATAATATTGATAATAATAGTAATGATAAAATAACAAACGCAGCAATATTAAGGCCGACAATTAACTAATTAATTAATTCAATGCAAATCAGTATTTATGTGATAATGTCAAATATACGAAAAAATTGATTGGATTAGCGATTATAACAACAACACAACAACAACAACAACAATGACGTCAGCAGTTTGTTGTTCCGACTAAGTACAATTGCATTATTAAGACTTAGATATCAATAACCTTGATCGCGGTTCGATATTGTACCTGATGACATTAAATATTGGCATTGTAACATTTGGCACATTAAAATACATTATAGCGGATTGAAAGATGATTGATGTTTTACGGCCACTTTGTACACGCGGTAGGCTAAATGGGCCGAGCGACCTCCAAACGTCAAAGATGAAACAAACTTCAGATATGCCCGAACCGAGATTCGAACCCAGTTGGTATTGGATCTACCGGTTAGACCACGGAGACGCCCACTATAGCGGACCAGAACACGTTATTATAATAACTGACGCGCATGGCGCAAACCGATTCAAAAAATAGCGATGTATTCCCCGAAGGTCACTGAGCCGTGTCTGGGTTATATTCCGGGATATTTCCGCTTCCGGTATCCAATAACCGAGTCGCTTCTTGGATGTAAAAGGAGATTTATTTTAGCTTGTTTTCTTTTCATTAAGAGTTCGTTATAACTTTTGACATTAGCCCCCCTCCCCCCCCCCCCATCCATTATAGTATAACATAAACGCCATTACACAGATCGCAAATTCCGAAGACAAAGGAAACTTTTTTTGAATATTGTGTTTTTCTCCGTTTATCATCGTGTCTGTTTGTGTGCATGTGCATGCGCTTGAAATTAATTATTCGATAATTGGAGGAGATTTGATCAGTGTTCGTAAGGGCGTTATCTTTCCATCCTATGACGTCATGTACTGCGGTTTTCGCATAGATAACATTTCGTAAATAGAGCTCGGGTTGGGCTCACCGGGCAGGCAGACAGACAAAGGGGCAGACGAAGAGACAGACGGAAAGACAGACAGACAGACATACAGACAGACAGGCGGGCATTGAGACAGACAGACAGACAGACGGAAAGACAGACATGTGGACGGACGAACGGATAGAAATACAAACAGAAACGGACAGACGGACGGATGGACGGACGGACGAACAAACAGGCAGACAACCACACCAAGAGAGACGGACAAAAAAATCATCATTCCAGATTTCACCAACTACGATTAATATCTGTTATCAGTCAATCAGCATTTGTCACTGAGACATACCATATACCCTGGTCGAGGAATGACTAGAGATCAAATGAGGGCAGCCCTAGACACGATGTTCTCAGCATGTCTGGTCCTTTGTCAGTTTTTGTTGGTCTCTCATGGCCTTTGATTAGTCTAGTTCATGGCTCCCCCCCCCTCCTTTTTTTCTAGCAAAACTTCTTTCTCAGCTCGACTAACTTACCTACACACGATGTTACGTCAAGCATCCTTCAATTATCAAAACAACAACAGTATATTTAGTCGGCGAAGATACAATGTTTATGAGGTTTGGAATTTAAGGCGTACGCACGCACGCACGCACACGCGCGCATACACATACACATACACATACGCACACACACGCACACACATATATATATATATATATATATATTCCAGGAAATACATAAAAAAGACACAAAAAGAGTCATAAAACACGCTTAAATTGTCTAACTCATTTATCTGGGGACTGAAACCTGTATTTAGGCCTATCAAATTCCACCGCTGGTAAATCTGATATCTCATCTCGTGTGAGTGTGCGTGTGCGTTGCGTGTGTGCGTGCGTGTGCGTGTGTGCGTCTGTTGGACTGTTATGAAGTTATCGTTATGATATAATATTACATTTTGTTCGTCACTGAGGAGCACACAAAGATTACAGCGAAAGGTTTTACGAAATATTTATGTTAAGTTCCTTATTAAATATTCAACGTTGTCTGCCAGAAGCATGGGGCGTGGAATGTGCGTGTGTGTGTGTGTTCGGGGGGGGGGGGTATGTAATTTTAATCAGATGTTAGGATACAGGTTGTTGCTGAGGAGGAGGCCTTCTTAATTGCGTTTTATATAAACACAATTATTTATTACATACCTCGAAATGAGGTGGGGCTAGTACCGTTAGGTAGTCAATTTTAATTCTTCTTTTTATGTGTGTGTATGTTTGGAAGTACGTATGTATCTATGTGTGTAATTATGTCTGTATGTTTGGGGCTAGTACCGTTAGGTAGTCGATTTGAATTCTTCTTTTTATGTGTGTGTATGTTTGGAAGTACGTATGTATCTATGTGTGTAATTATGTCTGTATGTTTGGGGCTAGTACCGTTAGGTAGACAATTTTAATTCTTCTTTTTATGTGTGTGTATGTTTGGAAGTACGTATGTATCTATGTGTGTAATTATGTCTGTATGTTTGGGGCTAGTACCGTTAGGTAGTCGATTTGAATTCTTCTTTTTATGTGTGTGTATGTTTGGAAGTACGTATGTATCTATGTGTGTAATTATGTCTGTATGTTTGGGGCTAGTACCGTTAGGTAGTCAATTTTAATTCTTCTTTTTATGTGTGTGTATGTTTGGAAGTACGTATGTATCTATGTGTGTAATTATGTCTGTATGTTTGTATGAATGTGCAAGTTTGTGAATTATGTGCGTACGTATAGGTATGCTCGCATTGTGTGCGTGGTATACAAACACTGGATACTGAGACATTCAAACTGTGCAATCTAGTTACTCATATCGATAAAACCTATATAGACAACCCAGACAACCAGATAGTCAAACAAACAAACAAACAAACACGCAAACAAACACACAAACAAACAAACAAACAAAAACAACAAGCAGCAAACACTCATGTGCTTATACAAACTGTAAGTAACATGGTCAGAAATAAACAGATAGCTATTTTAAGCACGTTCACACACACACACACACACACACACACGCACATATACACACACGCCGACATACACAACTATACACACACTCAGGTTTGCAGTATGACAAAAGAAATATTTTCTCAGGCTTGTCGTCAAACGCGCGAAACATTTTCTTTCTGAATGCACATCACAAAAAAACAACAATGGTACAACCTAACCATAAAATGGAAAAAAATTTGATCTAGTTCCAAAAAAAGGGGCATAAAACAGTCACATCGCTCGAAGTGAACTGTTTTGCTGCCATACTTCGGCAGTCACATAACTCGACTGTAACATAGAGTCTGTGGAGCTGATAAATGGCCGGAGTTAGGACATCAGCCAGTGACGCGATTATTCCCCAAAGTCCTCAGTGTAGCATATATACAACACATAATACCACCATTCTATCATGATATCGGCCAGAGCATCATGCACCGGATGAGCTATATATAGGATTAAATAATTAGAGGTCAGTGGGCTTTATAGAACAGGTTACTGTATCTCTTGTTTTTGGTACCCTCATTGAAGACATTGAAGTCCCCTATATCAGATCATATGCTGGTGTGTACCTTTGATTTGGCGTTAATAAACAATCAAATTGAGGCCATATAAATATATATATATATATATATATATATATATATATATATATATCGTTTAGCTGTCCAAGGTCGGCTGTTTTATACATGTACTTTTGTTAATAAATGAAACTTATTACATCGTATGATGAATGCATTATATATTTTGATAGACAGAGTGCAGGATATATAGAGACAGCATGAATGTTTAGGGGTGATAGTTTTATTATTCCGCTGTGTGTGTGGCGCGCGCGCGTGTGTGTGTTAGTAATGCGGGATACGACGTTGGCACAGATAATCGTGTGAATCGTGAATATAACTTCTGGACGAGTCATCAGATGAACAAATTCAGGATAGCAAATCCTCATGTTGAGACACGTGCTGTGTCTCACCAATCCTGCAATATTGGACTTCTGACGCCATAGCGTACAGGAGAAGGATCGTATCCCTCTCAACCCGCTACTCAATGTGTGTGCGTGTGTAACTGCGTGCAGCCGCTTGTGCGTGCGTAACACCTATCGTCATATCATATCAAACGATCTACTAGCCAATATAACTATACTACACGCCATATCATTAGAGTTATTGCATTAATTCACACTTAGCGTGTTTTCTGACCTAAGGCGTGTCTGTGGCCATTTGAGACTCTAATTGTAGAAAGGCCAGTAACATACCTAGAACACGAAATGTATATATATATATATATATATATATATATATATCTGTGTATCTATCTATCTATCAATCTATCTATCTATCTATCTATCTATCAATCCATCTATTTATATATTTCTTTATCTATCTATCTATCTATCTATCTATCTATCTATCTAACTATCTATCTATCTATGCATGTATGTATCTCACTCACTCACTCACTCACTCACTCACTCACTCACTCACTCACTCACTCACTCACCACCACTCACTCACTCACTCACTCACTCACTCACTCACTCACTCACTCACTCACTCACTCACTCAATCAATCAATCAATCAATCAATCAATCAATTAATCCCTCACTAACTCAATCAATCACTCACTCATCCCCTCACTCATTCGTCTCTAGCAACTATATACTTGGCCCATTTATAAACGGCTCAGTTTAAACTCCGCACATACAATGTTCGACGAGGGCACTCGAAACCAGAATGACGTCAGCAAATGCTCGAAATTTCAAATTAAGACCGTGCCCAGATAATGTTGACATCGACAGAGAGCGGGACACGGCTGAGATACATGATCTATCTTTACGGTTGGCAGTCCATGGACAGAACAATTATCCTCTCTTATACAACTGGCACTTTGAATGGGCATTAAGCATTCCGCGAATACCTGAACGATGTTACACATATATATAGACCGCTCTGTAACGAGGCGGAGCCATAAAAAAAAACGGCCGAAATGAGCAAATCTTCGAAGCAGTGCCCATCGCCAATTACACCAACAGCTGATTGAATGGAGTAAATTTGTAACTTCACTTTTGGTGAAAGCGAGTGTTATTGGAGTGGCAGCAGTGGCCACCTAGAGCCATGCACGGGTTGGAAAGCTGAACCCATTCCTGACCCAAACCCGAACTACTCAACCCACACCCAACCCAAACCCACAAATCTCAATCCCGAACCCAATCCGTACCCTAATAACATGATAGTGAACCCGTGCCCAACCCAACTCACAAGGCTGTAACCCGTACCCAACCCAACTCACAAGACTGTAACCCGTACCCAACCCAACTCACAAGACTGTAACCCGTACCCAACCCAACTCACAAACCAATCCGTACCCATAATAACATGATAGTGAACCCGTGCCCAACCCAACTCACAAGGCTGTAACCCGTACCCAACCCAACTCACAAGACTGTAACCCGTACCCAACCCAACTCACAAGGCTGTAACCCGTACCCAACCCAACTCACAAGACTGTAACCCGTACCCAACCCAACTCACAAGACTGTAACCCGTACCCAACCCAACTCACAAGACTGTAACCCGTACCCAACCCAACTCACAAGACTGTAACCCGTACCCAGCATAACCCACAAGAATGGAGCCCGAATCCGAAACATACAAACTTCCTGTTATTAAGATAATTTATTGAAAAACGAACTCAACTTTTCCATTGTAACTTATTCACTGCTTTATATTAAAACCCTCTAGTATCCAACAGTGACTATTTAGGGGCACCTCCCGTTCATCCGTCTCAGGGAGATGTAGGCGCCTGATTGGCTAATGCCGTGGGGCCTGATCCAGAGGGAACCCGCCTTGACAACGTTGAGTCAGTTGCTGTTTGACCGTCAAGGGCAACACGTCGTAAGCATCATGTTTATTTGGGAGGAATTAATTGTTATTTTCCGGTTGTCGCTTCGAAAACATCGGAGCCCCGGCATTGGTCGCCCGACCAGCTCTTAACAGCCAACGGAGAGGGCAGCGGAGTACACCGCAGATATGACAGCACCACAGACATGATAGCACCACAAACAGCACCGCCGTGTTTCCGTTTTCTGTACGTAGCCTACGTACTTCCGTTTCCCTGTGGGCGTGACACATTAGTGACGTACGAAAACCGGATTGACTGAGACCCACAGACCAACGAGTAGCCCACAGTTATTATCTACATTTATCGTTTACACATACGAGCGCACGCACACGAACACACACGCTATATATATATATATATATATATATATATATATATATATATATATATAATGCTCCAGGGAAAACACTACAAATAACAGGACAAAAAACAACACTAGTAACACCACAGACAACGGTAAAGACAATCCCAGAGAGAACACCTAAAACAAGACGAAAGTACCACATCACGAACAACATCACGGACAACACCACGGACAACTGAAAGATAACACCACAAACAACAGGACAAACACATCACAAACAACAACATAGACAACCACAGAGAGGACATCACAAACAACATGACAAATATACACCACAAATAACACACAAAACACTATAGACAACCCCAGATAGAACACCACAAACATCAGGACAACAAAAAAACACAAATAACCCCAAACTAATAACACTCTCTCCAACCCCAGGGAGGACAACACAAACAATACGACAAAACACACAACAGATAATACCCCCCAAAAAAACAACACATATAGAACAACACAAATAACAGGACAACAAAAAAACACAAATAACACACACAAAAACAACACCAGAGCCAACAGAGAAGACAAACAGCAGGACAAAAAAACACCAACACAAACTCTGGATTGTCGTTATAATTTCTCCAGTTTTGTTTTACGTGTCACAGCTGCGCCATTTGATATTATCGATTTTGCTACAGTTGTTTCCGTGCTGGGTGATAGACACTGTGTATTTGTCGTTATTCTTGTCATCCTTCCGCCAGCGCAGAGGTAAAATACACAGCTGGCAGTACACAGCTGGTCAATGTTATGTCGACAGGTGAGTCTAATGTTAGAGTAACAGATGTGAGGAGAGTGCTCTGTGATTATCGACGGCAAAGTTTCTCTTTCATAACCGCTGTGAAAGTCGTATTTGATGGCGGGGATGTAATGAATTATCTCTCTCTCTCTCTTTGTGTATATATATATATATATATATATATATATATATGTGTGTGTGTGTGTGTGTGTGTGTGTGTGTGTGTGTGTGTGTGTGTGTGTGTGTTGTGTGTGTGTGTGTGTGTGTGTGTGTGTGTGTGTGTGTTTGTATATGCGCGCGTGCGCCCGTGTGTTCGTAATCATTTCCAGCACCTTATGGGGTGGTTTTTTTTACTCCCTTCTCCCATAATCGACAGTAGCGCATAAAAGTATTTGATGTCTCCGAGTAAATATGTTATTATTATTATTATTATTATTATTATTATTATTATTATTATTATTATTGTTATTATTATTATTATTATTATTATTGTTATTATGAATATATGTATTATTGACATGGTTGTACTTGTTGTTGTTGTTGTAGTTGTTTCTACTCCCGTTAAGTACGAATGATATCATTGTTTTATCTGAAAATGTTTCCGGTTCACTCAATCTCGCCTTGAACTTCACTAGAAACCCAACGCAGCTGTCAGCTGTCGTCCGTCATTTAACCAGCTGAGATGTATAACCCAACCAACTCGCACCTGTAGCCTATCCAGCTGTCATTTCTCGGCTAACCAGCTGTAATCTATCGCCTAGCCAAAGGCCGTTTACAACCCACTCAGCTGTGAAGTGTTCGCTATTCAAAAGAATGGCTCGTAAGCTATCAGCTGTCAATCATACGCGGTCGTCCAGCTGTCATTTATCGGCTAGACAGCTGTCAGTCGGAATTAGCTCATCTCCAGCCGTCGTTCGTAAGCTAATGAAGGGCCCTTTGATATTTGTTCAGCTCCTTTTTTTACTAGTTGTAAACAGGTACTTTCCTTTGTCATTTAGACATGTTCATGAACTAGTTCGTGACCAGTTCGTGACAGCACCTCGTCAGTTTATCAACAAAAGTTCATAATGTTCATCGGCTCACGATTTATTATTGATGAAGCTGAGCCGCCGATATTCAAATCACGTTTTTATCGATCTCGGCTATTGATCACTTCGGAAATCGTATCGTCTGACTTCTGTGATTGATTATTGATCTCTCTGTGTTTGTTTGTCTGTCTGTCTGTCTGTATGTCTGTCTGCTCTCTCTCTCTCTCTCTCTCTCTCTCTCTCTCTCTCTCTCTCTCTCTCTCTCTCATTATCATTTATCTCTCTCTCCCCTACCCCCCACTCTCTCTATCTCTCTCTCTTTCTCCCTCTCTCCCTCCCTCTCTCTCTCCCCCTCTCTCTCTTCATTCTCTGTCTTCTGTCTCTTTTCTCTATCTCCGTCTCCTATCTCCATCCCCTTCTCTCTCTATCTCTATCTATCTATCTATCTATCTATCTATCTATCTATCTATCTATTATCTATTATATATATATATATATATATATATATATATATATATATATATTATACATCCCCCCTCTCTCTCTCTCTCTCTCTTTATATATATATATGTGTGTGTGTATGTGTGTGTGTGTATATATATGTGTGTGTGTGTGTGTGTTTGTGTGTGTGGGTACACGTTTGTCCGTCAACCCCCTCTGTGTCTGTCTGTCTGTGTGGCTGACTGCCCCCCTCCCCCACTCTCTCTCTCTCTCATACCACACACACACACCCTTTCTCTCTCTCTCTCTCTCTCTTTCGTTATTGGCCTTATCCGATCATTAACTCCTAAGCCGTATCCATTAACATATAGACCAGTTATTCATTACAATAAGCTTAGCGATGGCTAACGGTAATTACCAGACCTCAATTCGATGGTCCGATAGCAAATTGTATCTAATCAAAGCTCGTTATATCGACTTCGGATCAACCGAATAATTCATAACTCATGGATCCTAATCACAACGTGTTGGTTCCCACCGTCAGTCATTTGGGTATATTGAATTATAGTTTCTGCAATCTGTTTCCAGGTCTAGATAGATACAAGGTTATGACAAGGTCATGATAGATCTGTTATCAAACAAATAATCGGTTTTATTTATTCGAACTTTAAATAATCCGATCAGAAAACCATAACACTGGAATAAACGAATTTTGACTGAACCGCGAAGGCCAATGGTTTATGTGAGATTCAACATGATGAAAAAAGAAACGCGGGCGTGTGTGTATGTGATAGAGTGCGAGATAGATAGATAGATAGTGTGTGTGTGTGTGTGTGTACGCGCGCGCTCGTACGTAACGTGGGTTTATCCATACGCGTTTTGCGAGCTGGCCAGTCTGGAGAGTTGTTATTAATCGTGTGGCAAATCCTTCATATACACAAAAAAAATCAACGACCGTGTCATATTGTGCCCATTACTCTCAAAATACTTGACGCATTATGACACGAGATGACATCAGAGTCTTCCAATTACAGGTAGATCTCCGTAGGAATTCCAGTACGTAATCCGCCGAGAATAGAGCAACTCGTGCCAAAGTAATGTAACCTACAACAATCAATGTTGGCAGGAGTTCGTGAAGTAAGCTCTGTTTAAACACACTGTCCAAACAGACCCGATATTTCGTGGAGTTTGTCTTAAACTGCGCAATATTTCACCGTGACCGACAGAGTACACAGACTCTCCACTATTTCCCATCGGCAAAGGTAAACAAATACGATGCTCACGGGACGCCATTTCTGGCGCCGACAGGCTATTGTGTCGTCATAACGGTCTGTTGTTGAAATATAACGCGCCGTTTATTAAAGAAAAATAGTTCGCGCAACTCTACACGGGTTAAATTCTGAGTAATTTAACCCGCGTAGAGTTGCGCGTTATATTCTGAAGTTAAGCAGCCAACCAGTCGTAGCCATTTAGTGATGGGTGATACGTCACACACACGCACGCACACACACACACACACACGCGCACACACACAAGCACTCACAAAGCACGCACACATGTCCAACACCAACGTCTTTAATCTCATAGCTTGATATTTCCACTGTGAACCGTTGGGAGAAAGGTAGCAATGAGAGCAGCAACATACCATAAGCTGTGAGATTTGTAGCACGAGATGAGGCTTTCAAGTTTTTCACGCAAACATATTTAACTGTTTAAAATCCAAGTACTACAGATTTAGTCTTAGTGATATGTACAGCTGTGTTTCGTCAGCATACAAGTGTTATTTAGTCCCATATCGAAGTACAATGATCCCAAAAGGACGGGTATACATTGTAAAAACCCGAAGACCAAGAACTGAACCCCCTGTGGTACATCAGAAAGAAAAGAAAAAACTGAACGTCAGATAAAACACCACGAACAGGCACTCTCTGGGAGCGTTGTTCCAGATAGGATCAAAACTATTCAAGTACCACGGAGGGCCCCTACTAGATTAGAAACGGCGTTTATGTCAAGTAGAAACATCCGAGATGTGTAGAACTCTTACGGTCTATTAAATTCCAGTCATTTACCAATACATAGTCGACAAATTCCGAAAGTCAACAGGCTTATCCCCCGTGTAAATGTTGCTCCTATCAACGACCTCAGATTTGTAATATCGCCAGAAGTCAGTGGTTATTGTGTCGAACAGTTCGAATGAGCCAGTGATAAACAACGATTTTTTACGACAGCGTTCCGCATTATATTTGGCCAGTTTTCAAGCAGTATTACGGACGCGTTTATTAGTACGATTATCAAGGAGAAACGTCATCATAGAGCAAATAAAAATCGTTAACGACGTGTCACCAACAGCAATATATCCTTGATGGTTACTGAACTGGCTCTACTTCACCAATATTGCACACCTTTAGGTGTTGTTGATAATCATTTTGGTTTCGGAAAATAAACATTATATCTATATTTAGCTCGCAGCAATCATTTGACCTATATATTTCCATAAGCAGGATGTTATATGGACGCTTCTAAACCATTTCGCTGGCTTAATGATCAGATAGCGTTTAATAAGGCAAGCAAGAAATATATACCTTTTGATAACTTTTACGCGCTCAAAAGATGTATGCTTGGATGGGTAGGATGTTGTCCCCACCGTTTTTCTAAAGATGCATTCTTATGAGGTTTACACTCACTAGGATAATCTCAAAGCAGGTTTTAGTGTCAATCACACAATTACCAGCTTCTCTATAAGAGAGTACGGAACGGCACTGTCGATCCTATCTCTAATAGTTAATGCGGGCGACTATCGAATGATGGATGTCTCAGTACAAGCCAAAGTTTGTACATTAGTTAAATAAAATAAACTTAATTGTATCGTCTGTATCAAATGTTACGTCTAATCGTAGAGTTAACCAATATTTTGATAAGATGAAGTATTTAAGAGTGATCGCGCCAGAGAATTGTACGGGTCACTTTCAGCGGATCATCGAAATCAGGTTCGGCATCGAAAATACATCAGCCCAGTTTTAATTCCGTATCAATCGAATGTCGGTCTCTTCACAGTTTTGGTATCAATACGATGTCGGATTCGATGTCTTTTTGTCAACGTTATGATCCGCAATAATCCTGGCCGTCATAACGGAGAACAGCGATGCCATACTTTTCGGTGAGATGCAATCCAAAAACGGATCCACGAATAAGAAATGGATAATCAAAAATAGAAAATAATTAATTATCTAATGAAAAGCATCAGTATCAAATTCAGCCTTTACCATGATGGCTGGTTGACATTGCCCGAGCTGAGGATCAGATGACCAACATACACTAATATAACAATACGTGGTATTTATGTCGCGCCCTAGCCAACTAGATAGGTACTATGAGGCGCTTTGCAGTATTATTTTCCCTAACTCAGACCCGTTTCAATCCAACAGTGACCTCAACTCCCAAGGAAGCATATAACGCATGCTGCCATTATAGGCGAAAGGTTTACTCAAACACATGGCCATCACATTCTGTCAGGTTCTCGTTGCTGATTGAGTGAACAAGTCGCCACATGATAGCAATGCAACTCACTTCCCCCTCTCTCTCTCTCTCTCTCCTCTCTATATATATATATATATATATATATATATATATATATATATATATATATATATATATATAATTTAGTTTAAACTGGTCAGAATCAAACTTTCTTTATCCAGTACGATGTACTATAAAGATGTACATACTTTTCAAACGTGAACAAAGAACAATTAACTAGCTAAATGTTTTTCTTGTTTACGTTCTGAAATCGTTAAAGGTCAAACGTAGTCAATGATCCATCTGTTATTAGAATATTAATATTATTAGAATGATAACAAACTGTTTTCACATCATTACAATATTATATAGATACTACCTCAGTATTTAATCTAAGAAAATGGTTATTCGAGGGACCCCTTTCCAATCATACTAACGCAGCTCCATTTACGTGAATTAATTATTTGTATGTACTAAAAATATTTTCTCTATACAAAATGCAGCTCTCCTTTTTACATTTTTTTGGCCATTAAATAGATTTCTAAATGTAATATTTTTATTGCTAATAATACATAGTGTACTTATCCTACCCTGTAATTGTTAATGTGGAGATACATTTCAAGGTAATACTTATTACATGTTTAGGTGGGAAATATGATGCATTTTTATTGTGTATTGTATCATATTACTTTGATATACCGTTTATGCGGAATAAATATCCCGCAGTCAGTATTTTACTTATCAAGGGAGAATTTTCAAATGGACGAAATGTTATAGACGCAATTAGACTTTACGTATTTTATCACACAATTTTGTTATTGGTAATAACGAGTTAATTAAAAAATAAAACAAGCCATTGACAAGAATTACGAAGTATTTTGGTTTTAATATAGCTGATATAATATTATTACAAATATAATTCAGTTCATTGGTATGAAAGCTGACAGCCAAGTGCGGTCTTATAAAAGAATATAAAACGCTTTATTTATTATATAATTGGCTTCGTCAAGGTGTTTTTTGCATCCCTAGAGCAGGTAGGTTATCTTTATGGCATTCAATGTATATTTTAAAAATAGACACACATGTACGCGTGAATTTATAGGATGTAACCTTGTGTTTCTTTTAAGACATTCAGTATTTAATTAATTAAGATGACAATATATCTCTTCGCCTAGATAGCATAGGCCTATTGTAGGTTTTAGTGAGAAAAGAAAGAAAAAACTTCAACTGATGATGCACCCAATATTTGTGAATTGTCTATAAATGTCAACATTATAAACACGGTTTACATAACACCTCAGTTCATAATACCACTGAGACACAAGTTTAATTATTTACCCTCGGGACTGGTCGCACCTAATATATATGATGGGCGATGACTCGCTTGAGGAAACAAATCCCACAAACACAGGTACGAGCCGGGTTCGAACCTACAATCAGGATGTTCACAGCCCAGCGCTCTATCCACTGTGCCTATATAAGCTGAAACCAATACCCTATTAGGTTATTAGGATTGTATTTTAGAGTATTGCTAACTTGGTGAGCTGAATTCGCTGTTTTAATTGAAGCCGGTTGATCTTATAATAAGATACGACATTTGATCGAAGGTGACAATAGCTTACACACGACACAATTAATTATGGACCCGTGTCAATAGTCCTTTTTACACGAAGAGTGACTTCAGACAGCGAATGTCCTCAGCATAGAATTAGGTAGCTCTACATCCATGTATAACACGTCCGCTTATATTAATACATTACTATATATATATACCAGAGTTTTAACTACGCATGGATAATGATTATCATCTAATTCAACCTTTCCTCTCCCAACCAAGATTCCCATCAGTAGTAATGTTCACCTATAATTTGATAATGTAAACATTGATTGACGACCATCATGATTAAGATGGAAATTGTTTAATGGCTTTGTTATACCTTTGTAATGTAGTTCGCGTTATTTGACATGGATTAAGCGCTTTAAATAAATTTAGTTTGTTCATGCATTATTCGTGATCAACTTTTCAAAGTTGAAATTATTGGTTTTTATATGAACTATCTCGGTAAGGAGTTTCATTATCTGCGTTTTTTTAAATATTTCTTTGTTCATGTGCAAAGTTTAATTTGAATGATGCTTCATCTAAATACAAATTACGAATTAAAATAATGATACACACATATTGCTAATATCCATATTTGAGATGTTGAACAATAAACCTAAACATTGCAACATTCAGTAATTTAATTGTAAAACACCATTCCATTCAATAAGAAAGCCAATGCAGTTTAAACTGTAGGTGAGTACTGTCAACAAAACCTAAAGCAAACACCTGAAACAAAGATTTAACTCCTGATGTCTCGACAGGCTTGTTTCTGGCCTTAACTTTGTTGACATATCGTTGACGTGAAAAAGATTTATCGTGCACCTTTAGTTATTTGCACACGGAAGTAGCCACTTATTCGTGGTTCTTTAGAAGATTTTCCAATTGAAAAAAAGGAAGCTGAAAATTCCCCGCAAATATCATAACTCATCCTCGCTTTAGAGTCCTCTTTACTGTATCCTGGTAAGGGAAACGTCTCTTTCCAGCTGTCTGTGAACACTCTATCATCGTGCATATTTTTCTATAATATCGTTAGAGTTTGAAGTTTTATTCTTTTTTTCCGGAGGATTTAGGCCAAAATATTGATTGCGTGTGTCCATCTAGCCTATTCAAGAAAAGGCTAATTTGTCAGAGATGTTGGGGGAAAGGAAGTCAGTGATTGGTAGAAATATCAAGAATGAATATTTGGCCAATTAAAACGACTGAAACAAAAACAATCTTCTACCATAGAGACCCGGAAGTTAGACTGTTGCATTAATCTCCGATGTCACAATACTTGAAAGCAAAGTTGGGACACTTAGAGGATTAAAGACTACAATTACATAAATAAAACATAAAAAGCATTGTACAGTAAGCGTGATTACAATTATATCACAGAAATATGAATTTTGATGGGCTTTTGTTGATCACCAGCTTAGATATATTGCACTGATATCACTATTAATAAAAATAATGGATAATTCTAAAGGTATTTAAAAAACGTTAAAGCGAAATAAATTCAAATGCGTGTTAACTTTTCGAAGGCAACGATCTCCTAAACTGTGTCACTACAACATTAACTTCAGATTAATCGAAGTTTAGTCCCTCGTGTAACTTTATCAGTTTAACCAATTATCAAATCCTCGTATTTGTTATGAATCATCGTTTTCTTTTTCATCAAACTTAGATGTTAATTACACGATCTATCCACTACCCACAGATATATAATGCATTATGTCAAATCGTTGTGACATGTGTCAATTAGACTTATCGTGTGTTTGGCTGCAATTATCATTATATCAACCAGTATGGCTGGTTTTATGATGGGGCGTATGCTGTGTGAGCATTGCCGCTTAAGCCTATATAATAAATAGGATATTTCTCACAATAAAGCAATTGTTTGTGGCCGGTCGCTTTTTTTCTTCAAATGATTCTGAAACCAATGATTTTTCGGCCAATGATTAGTCACCCTTATGAGTTACAAATTATTTAAAAAATCACGAGTGGATGCACATATCATTTTGAACTTCATGATAACTGGCTGAATCATTTTACAAAATAGTGATGATGTTACGCACATATCCAGAAAAACTACGCCAAAACACACACACACACACATACACATACACACACAACACACACACACACACACACACACGTGTTGATAACAATAGTACACAACTCTAGCCGGCTAAAATTAGCGAGTAGAAAAAGACAGAACCGAATATTTACAAGAATTCCTTTTATGGTTCCAACCTGTGACGCGGTGAGTGAATCTCAGCTAACCGTCATTTAAAATATCTATGGATTACAATTTGGTTAACGTTTGATAATATTACGGTTTTTATAATATCAAAAGCTGGAAGTAATCTTATCTAGAGTTTTTGTAAGTGATTACATAGTTTAAAATAGAATGATAACATCTGCAGAATCTTTGTAATGTTGATGTTATTGCATGATCGCAGAATTGTAAACGATCGATCACCTTTTGTAATCGCGAAGGTAACTAATGATCACGATTAACATTTACAATGTAATCGATTGCGATTGTATTGCATCTGAAAATGACGATTACCATTTTTATAAAGATCACTCTGAGATCATGTAATCCATTACAATTGATTAAAATGACTGATTACAATGACCCCAGCTCTGACTAAGATGGATGAAATTAGCGTAAATCTCACAAACATAGACTTATACATTATTATTCTGTGTGGACACCTTAAACCGAGGTTAACGTCAGGTAAGTTTTATTGTTCAGCAAAATTAGTCCGGTTTTCACACGTATAGACGAGCAAAGGCTGTCCAAACATCGTAATTTTTATAGTAAAAACTTCGTATTTTGATAAAAATTATGAAATATTTTGCAGCAATAGCAGCGTGATAAATGAAATTATCAGTGATTCTCCATTATATGGGTCCCTTTTTAGGGACAACAAAGGATTATTTAGCTGTTTTGGGTGGATTTCACATTATTTGCTGAAGCCAAATAGATCATGTTCATTTATTGTCATTCAGTTTTAATATATTTTCAGCGATCTGTAGCCGAATATCGACAAAACAA
Organism: Paralvinella palmiformis; assembly: GCA_025642065.1. Lineage (NCBI taxonomy): Eukaryota > Metazoa > Annelida > Polychaeta > Terebellida > Alvinellidae > Paralvinella > Paralvinella palmiformis. Next base: position 348,952 of record JAODUP010000123.1, read on the forward strand.
TATTCTAAATTCTCCATTGAAGAGATATTTTGTTTATTAACGATCGGGATCTAGGGATCTCTATATAGCTGTGTGTCATCGGCATACAATTGATATCGACAGCTATATCGCTTTACAATAATCCGGTGAAGAAGATCTGTGTATAACGCGGAAAAAAAGACAAAATGCGAACCCTGTTGGGCGTCAGATTGGAACCACAGGATATCAGATAAAATACCAAGGCCTACATTCTCCGCGAATGTTGTTCTAAACAGGACTGAAACAAATTGAAGCACTTCTTTCGACCAAACAACCCTATCTTCGAATCGGAAGAACGCATATGAATCGAAACTGTTTCAGTGTTCTAAATAGCCACCCATACTGATCATAATTTACACGGGTTTTTCTAACAACTCCTCACCATCGGAAGTGGACAGATGGCGAAAATTATGATTAAAAGCCTAGAAGTGTTTTTTTAAACGTCTGCTGGCGCCATCTGCCGAAAACTGATAGATTCGACAGATGGCGTCAGTTGTCATTTTAACGGACTTCACCTATCCCGTAATGCGAGAACGAGTGGGTGAGTGATTAATAGGCACTCCCAGCGGACTGTTTGTACACTTGTGGAAATTATTTTAATTATTGATGACACCTAGCATTATTTTTTAAATATGAAGACTCTGGTGTGAACCATTACAATTTGTAATTTTTGTAAAGGAAACAATTAGGTAATTTGATATCAGTCTGTACAGTATATTATAATCCATATTAGACGTTTTAACAAATTATTTTCATGATCTTAGAAAATCACCAACAAATAACGACCGATTAAATGGTTTGTTGAAGGAGGATGATCAGAGCATCCTTACATAGTTTGATATGGTCGGCTTCACAGAATGAGTATCCGAATTCCGTTCATTGTGAGTACGATAAATGTTCCGAATGCCAGCGAAATTAACTTTACGGTGTTCAGTTCGATTTTGATAATGGAATATTATTATGATGTTCTTATCGCATATACATATACGTATATCGTCTTATTCCGACTGTACCGATCCTATCGCGTGAAGGACATAAAAAAAAAATATATATATATATATATATATATATATATATATATATATATATATATATATATATATATATAAATATGTTATCAATTATTGTGACATAAAGTTTCATGAGGCCTATGGGAAGACGGCTCTTTAGCTACATAGGTCCCCCAGTTTGTACATATGAATAGTTATTAATGTATGTAATGTGAATATATGTATCTGTAAATTGGAAATAAATTCATTGTCATTGTCATTCATTGTCATTGTTATTCTTTGGTCATTTCATTGTATTCATTGTCATTGTATTCATTGTCATTGCATTGTGATTCATTGTCATTGTCATTGTATTTCATTGTCATTCATTGTCATTGTCATTCTTGTCATTGCCATTGTCATTCATTGTCATTGTCATTGTCATTCATTGTCATTATCATTGTCATGTATTGTCATTGTCATTGTCATTCATTGTCATTATCATTGTCATTTCATTGTCATTGTCATTGTCATTCATTGTCATTATCATTGTCATTGTCATTGTCATTGTCATTGTCATTGTCATTGTCATTGTCATTGTCATTGTCATTGTCATTCATTGTCATTCATTGTCATTGTCATTCATTGTCATTATCAGTGTCATTTATTGTCATTGTCATTGTCATTCATTGTCATTATCAGTGTCATTCATTGTCATTGTCATTGTCATTCATTGTCATTATCAGTGTCATTTATTGTCATTGTCATTCATTGTCATTATCATTCATTGTCATTGTCATTCATTGTCATTGTCATTGTCATTGTCATTCATTGTCATTGTCATTGTCATTCATTGTCATTATCATTGTCATTTATTGTCATTGTCATTGTCATTCATTGTCATTGTCATTCATTGTCATTGTCATTCATTGTCATTGTCATTGTCATTCATTGTCATTGTCATTCATTGTCATTGTCATTGTCATTGTCATTCATTGTCATTGTCATTGTCATTCATTGTCATTCATTGTCATTATCATTGTCATTTCATTGTCATTGTCATTCATTGTCATTTCATTGTCATTGTCATTGTCATTCATTGTCATTGTCATTGTCATTGTCATTCATTGTCATTGTCATTGTCATTCATTGTCATTATCATTGTCAGTTATTGTCATTGTCATTGTCATTCATTGTCATTTATTGTCATTATTGTCATTGTCATTCATTATTGTCATTATTCATTCATTGTCATTCATTCATTGTCATTGTCATTCATTGTTTTATTTCATTGTCATTGTTTTATTGTCATTCATTGTCATTTTCATTGTCATTGTCATTGTCATTGTCATTCATTGTCATTCATTGTCATTGTCATTGTCATTCATTGTCATTGTCATTGTCATTCATTGTCATTCATTGTCATTGTCATTGTCATTCATTGTCATTATCATTCATTGTCATTGTCATTCATTCATTGTCATTGTCATTGTCATTATTGTCATTGTCATTGTCATTCATTGTCATTATCATTATTTATTGTCATTGTCATTCATTGTCATTGTCATTGTCATTGTTTTATTGTCATTCATTGTCATTGTCATTGTCATTCATTGTCATTATCATTCATTGTCATTGTCATTGTCATTCATTGTCATTATCAGTGTCATTCATTGTCATTGTCATTGTCATTCATTGTCATTATCAGTGTCATTGTCATTGTCATTCATTGTCATTATCATTCATTGTCATTGTCATTCATTGTCATTGTCATTGTCATTGTCATTCATTGTCATTGTCATTGTCATTCATTGTCATTATCATTGTCATTTATTGTATTTAATCATTCATTTTATGTCATCAGTCATTATTTTTCCCTTTTATTGTCATTCATTGTCATTGTCATTCGTTGTCATTGTCATTGTCAGTGTTATTATCAAATATAGAAGTAATCCTCTGATCTCAGTAAGATGGTCCAATGTATCCATCACTGACATGAGAGGACGCCTCCCTGGTCTAACTGGTAGCGCGTTGTATCACAGATCACTACCACCCGAGTTCGAACCTCGGCGTGGGTATTTCTGAAGGGCGTTTTGGATGCCCATTTAGCCTACCATGTGCACGAAAGTGGCCGTAAAAAAATCAATCATCACTCATCATCATTATCATCATCATCATCACTAACATGTGCTACGCTCTTCTACCGATGCGTCGCCTGTTAAAATGTGATGAGGATAAACCCACTGCATATCAGCAGAGTTAATTTATTAATCGGGAAATAACCCTATATTTGTTAGAAGACTATTTTATTACCATTGCATGCCGTCGACTTAATATTGTAATATTGGCCCCTTTAAGAAGCCTTACCATTTACGACGTAAAGTCTTATCGCGTTAAGTATTTCAGATTAAAGAAACAAACCCGTTCGCTGATTAGCAGAATAGCTTCTCTTTGTCCTTATTGTACTAAGTCATGTGAAGATTACGTTGTATCTGTTTCGGGGGGATGGCTTATTAAAAGATATAGTTGGTCAAAGAAGATTAGGAAGATTGCAGTTTAGGAAAGATCGCTTTATTATTGAAGTGGTCGTCTTAAGAAGATTTCCTCATTTAGATAGGAGGCTAATCGTCTTCACACGTGGATTTATTAACGAGATGGCTGTTTTTAATGATGATGATGATGATTGATGTTGTACGGCCACTTTTGTGCACATGGTAGGCTAAATGGGCCGAGCGACCTCCAACGATAATGAAGCGAATTCAAAGATAAAAAACCTTTCGGATATGCCGACGCCGAGATTCGAACCCAGGCGGTAGTGATCTGTGGTCCAACGCGCTACCAACTAGACCACGGAGGCGCTCCGAAGGCTGTTTGTGAAGATCACGACCCACCCTCGTACACGTGCTAATTATAACATTTAATATACATTTTGACCCGTATCGCGGATATAAAATCAGTGTGTTATTTCGGCGTGTATAGTGACACCGTCAAAGGTTTTATCTTTTAATCGGGTCACCGAGTTTCCTAGGATGCATTTGATGTCTATTTTAAAGCCGAGATTAAAGAACAAACCTAGCTTATTCACAATTTTCTTCTACGTCTCTTCATCTTACAGGATGAACGTTTTCTCCCGTCCTCGATGTCAAATGACGTCGGCTTTAAAATACAAAAAGAAGTTCCCTAATGCATTTTCACTTCCCCGGTAGATTTTCCCTGCCGACTTCGAGAGAGAAAGAGAGAACGAGAAAAGACCCCTCATAAACGCTCGGGGCCGTGTCTGCGTAATTACCCGGATGAGGAATAACTTCTTAATTAAAGTCACGAATTCGTTATAACGTTTCACATCCGGTATCCGGTCTGGCGTCGTGTCGGTGGAAGACCGTTCCTCCTTTTCTGACGTTTATCGATTTCATCCCGAATTTATTCCGTCGTGACCCGTCGACGACTAGTTTCCTCATTTCGAAACGAATGACACCCTTTGATGTCCCACAAAACCGAAAGCGGAATCTTTAGGGTGTTTTTTTCTTTTGGCCTGTCACATCTCACTCAAGGAACCATTGCCGTCCATTTCGATCCAGAATCGAAACGCGGACAGTCAGTCATCGTTCGCGATTGGCTTTGGATGACACGCGCTCCTCAAATTGCCGAGCTTGGATACCTTTTCTCTTTCATCCAGTTGAGGATAGATGACGCTTTATGCAGGTGACGATGGACTTCGCTTTGAGGTGAATTTAGAATATCCACCAAAAACGTCTGGATCTAGCTTCACCGGACTAGCCGAGTTGGCATTGCTATTCTCGATCCCGGCAGGAGCAAGTTTAAAACGGGTTTTACTCATCGCAGTCGTTTCATTCGTCTCCGGATCAATTAAACTACTTCTGCGAATTGAATTGTCCGACCACGCTCGGCCGATTTTCATCAATCAATGATATAAAACTCAGTCTCCTAATGTAGGGAAAGTTCTCTAACCAATCTGAAGGCCTGAAATAAACCTACCAACAAACGTCCCCCCCCCTCCCCCCAATCCCCTATCCCTATAATTTGCTCTGAGGCAATATACACGTATAACGGTCCAAGGCAATGATTTTGGCAAATGAGCTTGAACTTTTGGACTGACCCGATATCAGTTTTTCAATTTTTAGTGCTTCTCGACGTATGTATTTCGACGTCCAATATATATATCTATAGATCCTACATCGACCGGACACTGGTAAATCGAACAAATCGGTACGTCCATCATAGTTTGTGGGAAGAGGTTTTTGTGCGTATGTGCGTGCGTACGTGCGTGCGCGCGCGAATGCGCCACATTATGTATAATCAGGTTTTCAGCCTTTCTGAATCATCTGTCGCCAGAAATTCGGAATTGTTGAAGTAATATTCAAAATGCTGCCGAACGCTATTATACCAAAATACACAATGGAGCTTAGTTCGGTTACCGTAAGAATCGTCTAGTAACGAGTATCGTGGCTTTGCCATTTCTAGCCTCACTCACCTACTCACTCACCCACCATTGCTCATTTGCAGGCGTATGGCGCTCCAGGGTGCCATTAATGTTTATATTGTATTTTTATAAATTTAAAAGCATTTCATACATCAGGTGTACCGAGGTGTGTATTAATCGTACTCTACCTGAGAAGGCGTTTTAAAAAGTCCTTCATTAGTCCTCGTTTGTTACATTAATTGTACAAACCTGTCAGCTTTGGATGAGTTCAGGTAACGAGCTGACAAACAAATCGGCTCTTTGATGAGGATAAAGTCCATTGTCGGTACATTTAATTAAATATGGGAGGGGGGATATTAATGGTAAGCTACACTCTATTAAGAGCCAAAAGCTTATATTAAGAAGAAAGACGTTTTTTTTTTAGTTTAATATTATTCTTTTCTCGTAATAAAAGCCCGCTAATTTTTATTCGTATTATATTATTAATTAATTATCCGGTTAGGTACATCGTTCTATCACTCTCGGTATTCTGCTTGTTATCCGACACCTCTCAGTTGCCGAGAATGTGTCGGATATCATGATCTATTTTAGACGGCTAACATAGGTCTCACTGTATGCCAGTGAACGTCGTAGAATAGGGATATACGTATTTCTTTCTTGGTCAGTCTATCTGATTCTTATTGCGTACAGGGCATCTCCGCGGTCTAACTGGTAGCGCGTTGGATCACAGATCACTACTACCTGAGTTCGAATCTCGGCTTGGGCATATCTGAAGGGTGTTTCATCTTTGAGTTCGCTTCATTACCATTTGGAGGTCGTTCGGCCTATTTAGCCTACGGTGTGCACAAAAGTGGCTGTAAATCATCAATCATCATCATCATCTTATTGCGTACAATAACATCAACTTAGCTGTCTCTGTTGGGATCTCAATCTGTGATTTACCTCGTTCAACAGCCGAACGTGTACTACATCTGAGACGACGTAACAGGTTAGGACCACTTGATAATAAATCTGCTTGTTTTTCTCTTCAAAAGCGTAGGGCGTTTACTGGCTTGAGATGGAGGCAAGATAAATCAGCAAAATTCCAACCGGAAAATTAATATTTATCACTAAATGCTTACTTCGGAACGCTCCTTCGTCATAACGTATTCGACTAAAAGCCGTCGCAAATCGCCAAACGAGAGCACTCATCTTTTAGCATCCACATCCCCGGAAGGTGTCACACCGAGTTTGTTGTTTTGTTTTTCGTGGAGAATCCCCAGGCTGTCGCTTATGTGGCACAGGCTCTATGTTGGAGTGGTTGAGAAATCTCCTCCCCCACCACTCACAGGGGAGCAGTACGGAAAAATGGAGCCGAAATACCATGAGGGTTAGTCACTGCCAGAGTGTTTTACGTCCTCGGGGGGTCTTAGCGTCCCCCTTTGTTTTAAATAATTAAGTGGGAATGGCAGCGCCACTTAACATGGTCATCCACTCACGATGTTGTGAGCCGAGAAATTAATCTCTGGAAAAGTTTCGACCTCTTGCGGGGTTCGAACCCGTGACCGTTGGCACCAAGTGCCTTGTGCTCGCCGCTGAATTTATATACGCTAGAGCCGCCTCGTTTTGAACAAACGGCGTAGGAAATGATCAACAGAGAGAAACGTCGAAAGGAAATAAGATGGCGCTGTTTCACGTGACCCGAGCACGGAACACGTGACTGGGCCGGACTGTCAGCGGTCCAACACCAGAATAAACACCCGCGGGTCGGGTAGACGCGGGCTGGGCACACACTGAAAACACGGCGGGGAAAAAACGAAACTCAATTACCACCAATTGATCGGTCAATATTGGCCAAACGCAACCCGACGGTACGCTTCGATCGTCTCGACCCGACCGTCGACGGGAAATCCGCTTTAAGTCGCACTTTCGTCCGATTTCGGAAGGCTCCCGAGGGTTGGAAGAAAGTCTCTTGATCTAATTAACAGGTGTAGATTCGTGTGTGGACGACTCCATTCCGGATCAATTGCTGTTGTCCGTCGCCGGTCTCCGGTTTGCCGTTTGTGACCGATTGAGGTCCTATTTTGGGGTAACGAGGTCAGGGCGACGTATGACACGGAAACGTTATGATCAGGGCTTACCGCGCCCCTCGGGAGGTGGGATTTCATGGAATCCTGCAATTTCTTTGAATACCTTTCTCTCTATCTGAAACACTCGGTTAGCACAGTATGTACAACATTGTTCTACCGGGTTCGACTCCCGGTAATACTTGTGTATGGGAGATATTTCCCTAAGATGTGGACCTTGAACCAAATTTCTCAGGTGTGACCAGTGCTAAGGTAAACAAGTCACTCGTGCTTTCTCGATATATATATATATATATATATATATATATATATATATATATACATTTGACATTTATACAAGTCATTTTAGATCCACTATATAACAATAAACATCCATTTATCAATAAACTTGTCAAAGGTCAACACATCTAATGGTATATTATCATGCCATAATAACAGCGACAAGAGTCGTTAAAGAGATATATAACTCGCTGTATGTCATATCACAGAATCAATTGTCGACGAGATGTATTATACACAAATAGCACGTGTCTTTATTTGTCCGTACGTGCATGTGCTCACGTGCGTGCATGCGTGTGTGTGTGTGTGTGTGTGTGTGTGTGTGTGTGTGTGTGTGTGTGTGTGTGTGTGTGAGTTGTTGTTATTGTTTTCAGAGCCATATTTGTGCACAAAGTAGGATAAATGGGATGACGGACCTCCAAAGGTAATTAGGTGAAAGATGAAACACCCTTCTGGCAAAGCCCAAGCCAGGATTTGAACCCAGCTGCGGTATATATGTGGCCAACCGCGCTACCAGTTGGGTCACGGAGGGAGAGAGAGAGAGAGGTGGAATAAATTTCAACAGTAAGAGAAAATGCACTGGCCCAGCGAAGCACATATTGTGATAAAAATATTATAACATATGAACGACTATGGGACGTTTCTCCTTACTATGACCTCTTTCTGAATCTGTCTGTCTGTCTGTCTGTCTGTCTGTCTGTCTGTCTGTCTGTCTATCTGTCTGTCTGTCTGTCTGTCTCACCAAATAGTTCCATTTGATATTAATAGGCATTTATCAGAAGATTAACAAATATATATATATATATATATATAAAATATATATATATATATATATATATATAAGAGAGAGAGAGAGAGAGAGAGAGAGAGAGAGAGTACACAGACTGATTATGTTACTGAGTTTCAGATTCGCCCACTGACTGACAGACTGACTCACTTACCCATTCGCCCGATTAACCACCCGCTTTCTTCCACCCCATCGTCCAAGAGTTGTAGGACCTGTCACGTAATCATAACTAAACCCTACGTCATCATATTAGTTCAGTCTCCCAGAACAATGTAAATATTCTCCGCCATACAAAGCATCCCCCCGGGATTCTCCCTGCTATTGTTTCGCCGTAAACCAAAATGACGTCAGAGTCGCAAAGACGTAAGATCTACACAAGAGGAAAAATGCCGAAATAAAAATACACGAAACGCAGAAGTACAAAAAGGAGACCCACTGAAAAACAGACAACAGTGGCTCCATCTATTCTGAAGATGGCAATCAACAAACATGATGGATGTCAACAGAGATACAATATGGCGTAACACACAGGCACGTCTCTCTCTCTCTCTCTCTCTCTCACTCACTCTCTCTCTCACTCACTCACTCTCTCTGCCTCTGCCTCTCTCTCTCACTCACTCTCTCACTGTCACTCTCTCTGCTTCTCTCTCTCTCTCTCTCTCACACTCACTCTCACTCACTCTCTCTGCCTCTGCCCCTCTCTCTCACTCTCTCCTTCACTCTCTCTGCTTCTCTCTCTCTCTCTCTCTCTCTCTCTCTCTCTCTCTCTCTCTCTGTCTTGTCAACTCCCCCCCCCCCCTCTCTCTCTCTCTCGTGCGTTCACGCAAACGGACACACAAACACAATTTCCTGGTTTTCTTTTGTATATATTAGGGAGATGTTTCTCTTGGTAGTCGGTAGTGTGTTTGGCCACAGTTCTCTTGGGCTTGGTTTCAAATCCCGGCCAGGCTAAGTGTGACCGGATTACTCAGACCAATTTAACCGTAATTGGCTGTAAAGTAACACGTTGTGTACGCTATCCGTGGTCTTATTTTGGATCGTGGATGTATCAGTCTAAAGTGAGTCAGTTGATATTATGCTTGATTGATGATGATTATGATGATGATGGTCATCATCATCATCATAATCATCATCCTTATCATTATCTTTATGATAACCATTATAATTGAGATGCCGCGATTCTTGTGATCAGTAAAACAAAAGATCATCTCTGTAATGTTGATCCTGGCACTGTTAGGATCACCGTTTATTCAACATAATTGTGGATCATAAGTTAGGAAATTTTGGTGTTAATGAATCGGACACGGATCGGTTGGTCTCATTTTGCTTGAAAACTGTGAATCAGGGATGAGTGAGGCCGTTTTATTTAGTGAGAATCATATGTCGGAGGAAATTAAACGATCTTTCAGTTATATCTGATATTTCAGCAACCAAAAATAATCAACGATCCAGAACGAAAATCGAAGATTCAAGCATATTGTTTAAATATCCCGAAACACCATTAGTTGCTAGATACTTGCATCTTGCAGTTGTCCAGGTCTCGTCTATAGATATCCGAAATCACGTAAAATCGCGTTCAGCAAGCGACTGGACGACCTCAGATCGTGATCTAATTCCGCTTCAGGTGTTACTATCCAGCAACAAAAGCCATGATTGGACATCAAAATTTATTTATCTTATTTACAATCCACTCGATCGCCAATAAATATACAATTACCATTAAAATAAGGTAGAAAACTATACAAGCTGAAAACATCGGAGTCAACCAATCAGAGCACACGTTACAATTACATTATATCGTTGTTGCCCGAGGTACAACTTTACACTAATAATGGACAAAGGATAGAAAATATAGATTTATGAAATGAAAACAATCTTCCCGTCTTCTCGTATTGTAATAGTTGATGTTATTGGAGCACAGTCTTGTTTTGTTTTCTGGAGGGGGGGGGGGCTTCCCTCTACATATTGCCACATTTTCGCCTTGAAAAAGCTAGCACAGTAAATTGCCCGAAGTACATTGGATTCGGGACGCCAGTGCATATACGGAGCGAATTGATGGAATGAACTTTCCTACGATTATTTTAGTTGCCCACAAACTGCGCTCGTCAGGATTAGGGGTCCAGACTTTTGCAGACAGCGGCTTGTGTCAAGGCACCAATACAGGCCTAGGTCACACGCACACACACACACACTAGTAGAAATGAAACTAGCACCATTTCACCCTAAGCATTAATTAATAGTGACACGCCAGTAATTGCTAATCATTATTAATCTACGGGCGACGGTTAAAACAAAATCTTAAAAAACATTCTAAATGTAGTCTTGTTACCCGATCCTTATGAGAGAGAGTTCCCCCCCCCCCCATTTACCCCCGTCTCAGACAGGGCTAAGTAAGATTGTTTTGCTATAGGTAGATTATGGCGTGTTAACCTCGCCTCGGGAACGATCACATTTAATGTGTACTCGCCCTCAGCCAGCACGGGTTTTCCGTTTGTGTGTGTGTGCGTGTGTCTGTGTCTGTGCGTGCGGATGCTTCGGCCTTTACACCTGATTTTCATTCACCCACTAACTAACTCAAGTGGTTCCGGATACCATCCTGGTAGTAAATAATACGGGTCCGTAGTTCGGCGATTATTATTTTTTTGGGGGGGGGAGTGATGATATCCAGGCAGTTTAAACGGAGTCTGGATTGGCAAATTTTGTTATATTCCTAACATTACACTTTATCCAGAATCTACAAAACCTCTAACCGTATGGTATTCACATTCTGGACACCCCGGTGGTCCAGTTTTGGTTATCTTCGAGTCACAAAAAATAACAATTATTCGAAAAAAAGGTAATACTTTTTCAGCGCCATATTGATGACGACACTACCATCTCGCGAGGTCAACCTGCAATGTATCTAAGCCCCGCCATGCCTGTGCTTCTGTTGTTGTTATTGTCGCCTTGACGACAGATCCGGAAATAAACAAATACCCCCGCGAGGATACTCCCTTCGCATCCCGACCCCTATCTCTCCGTCACAGTTCTCTCGTCGTGCCGTCATCACGTCTGTACGATACAAGATGGCGGCGGTGGCATCATTTCGAACTTCTCCCCCCTCTGCGACCACGTGGTCTGCCGATGTAGGTGGCAGCCGTAGTCGCCGCCGTCGACCGGGTCAAGGGTGAGCATCGGATGTGCAGACTCGGCGGCCTTGACCTGCGAGAGCAGACACTGGACTTCCATGCCGGACTGCGGCTTCTCGTAGACGTGGTCCCTGTCTCGGCCGCGCGCCATTGTTCCGGTGACGTCACACATCACGTGGCAACCTTTGTCCACGGTCAGGTCGGGATGGACGAGGTTGCCGGGCAACATCGGATCGCTGACGTTGTACGTCGTGTCCGGGTATTTGTTAGCCAGCTGACTTCCGGGACGGTCGATTCCCGATGCGCGTGCGCCGGCTGCTTTCTTCCGTTTCCTGCGAATGTAATAACAAAAACACTCAAAGATTTGTTACGAGCCTTTTAACTATATATATATATATATATATATATATATATATATATATATATATATATATATATATATATATATATATATATATATATATATATATATATTATATATATATATATATATATATATATATATATATATATATATATATATATATATATATATATATATATCGTGACGTGCTGTAATATGATATTACAAATTTGGGTGAATAATTTCCTTAGTAATAATGGGAAAATGTCAGAAGTCGATATATTTGATGACTGTAAGTGTAAGATTAGAAATTCTGATTATTCCGAGGATTGTCAAAATTTTTACTTTCTTATTTATAATTAAAGGTTTTTTTTACAAATATGACAAAATTGAATTTTTGGTAACGTATTTCTGGTGACAATGCGTCAAATTGCAAATGTATAATTTAAAGAATTCCCCCCCCCCAAAAAAAAAAAATACAACAGACAATGGTTAATTCCACGAAATAGTTTCAACGATTCGTGGCAAACATTACAAAGTGAGTTCGGTTTTTAATCCATAAACATTACACAAGTGTTTAGCGAAAGTCCTGAACTTCGGAAGGTGAAAGTCAGCACCATTTTTTTCTCTCGATAAGCCGTAATGAGAACTTTGATCCGGAACGGGACGACATGGGTGTGATTATTTACCGGATTCAAAGCGGACTTACCTCCTCACATTATAGACGACCAACAATAGGCAGAATCCTATCATTATCCCGAGTACGATCCCGACAACGATGGCCATGACAATACCTGCTGACGAGTAGAATACAAATCTGTTACCATGACGACCAGGTATCAACGTGACAAAGGCACTTGGCCTCAGGTGATACGTGGCATGATTCATCAAACGATCGTGTGATGTTGTTTGTGAAAGGTTCTACGACAGGGTGCAAAAGGGGGCTAGAATTAACGGAATCGGATACGCCCGGGATTCGGATATCACCGGGAAAGGAAGAGGGGGAGAGTGCGGGGGGAGAGGCGTGGGGGGAGAGGCGGTAGAGGGTGTGCGGGTGGTGTGGGGATGGTTTTGAAAAACAGAACAGATCAAAACAAACGGATGAACGAACAAATGACTGATTGATGAATAACGACTATGTAACAGTTTCTTTGGGATGGTAAATGAGCAAACATATTCTGGCACTCACGCACACGCACACACGCCGCACGCGCGCGCGCACACACACACAAACACACACAAACACACACACATCATCATCATCATCATACCGTTGGGGAATCCAATGTTTCGTCTAGAGCTTCCACCTTCATAATACATGCCGCCAGCATCTGATAAATAAATAGTTAACTAATTAATATATTACTGTTATTATTTTTAATATTATTACATGTATTTGATACACCCCCCTCTCTCTCTATCTATCTCTCTCTCTCTCTCTCTCTCTCTCTATATATATATATATATATATATATATATATATATGCCTGTTTGTGTG
>JAODUP010000123.1:367500-385000 GCA_025642065.1 Paralvinella palmiformis
CTCCAAATGTAATTTGTGGTTATCAAGTAATGATCTGTGCTGATGTGTGTGTGCGTGAGTGTGTGCGTGTGCGTGTGTGTGTGTGACTATTATATATATATATATATATATATATATATATATATATATATATATATATATATATATATATTTTTTTCTCTCTCTCTCTCTCTCTCTCTCTCTCTTTTCTCTCTCTCTCTCTCTCTCTCTCTCTCTATATATATATATATATATATATATATATATATATATATATAATCACACATCACACTTTTGATTCAAAGTTTATCTGTGGGTTTATAGCTAATTCGAATGTGATTGTTTTCGTCTGTTGTTGATACTTGTGGACTTTCAACAAGTTATTGTTCAATAAATAGACGAAGTCTTTGTCGTACCGAATGAACGTGGTTACGAGCTGACATATGCCTTTGTTACGAAGTGTCACGGCAGGAAATGATATGATTACGAAAAGACCAAATGGACTGCCTACTGATACACCCCGGTCTGCCCATAAAGATATAGACAATGGGACTGGTATTTGTCTGGTAACGGCTGGCTGTCCTTTAAGCTGTTATATGGCTGTTAACGGACTAGACGGCTGTCATTTGTGGCATTTGGCTAAAAACCTATTACTAACACTTTCGTATCACGTGATCTGACATCTTGTTTATAAGGCTTCTATGCTGATGAGGACGGGCAAGGTGTCACGTATATCTCTGATGGGCGAAACGGGTATAAGCGCGCGCGCGTACACATACACGCACACACGCACGCACGCACGCACTCACACACAAACACACACGCACATGTGACAATGGTGAAATATTTTATGTCTCAGCCAGTACCATTTCACCCACATTTCCAAATGATACGTGCAAACACACACACACACAGAGAGAGAGGGGGGGTGAGGCAATGAGAGATTATCTAATCTATCTACATCAACTTTGGTCAATAATACATAACGCGCAGCCTTTGATCATCTACCGTGACCATGTTGATGGTAACATCATAACACGATGGAGTATTGATAACATGACAACTTCTACACGGATCATTACTTAACATGGTAGAGGTGTAAGACTTCAGCCATATCAGACTGTAGACTTATCATATACTAGTCATGTCAAACCGTAGACATGTCAAACTGTAGACATGTCAGACTGTAGACTTATCAGACACTATACATTTCAGACTCTAGACATGTCAAACTGTAGATTTATCAGATACTAGACATATCAAACTGTAGACTTGTCAGATTGTAGACTTATCAGATACTGAGACATGTCAGACTCTAGACATGTCAGACGGAAGACTTATCAGATACTGGAAATGTCAGACTGTAGACACGTGAGACATCAGACTGTAGACATATCAGATTGTAGACTTATCAGACACTAGACCTGTTGGACTGTAGACATATCAAACTGAATTATTAGACACCATACATGTCAGACTGTAGATATATCAGACTGGAGACATGTCAGACTGGAGACATGTATGAAAGCAGATATATCAGACTGTAGACGTGTCAGATTGGAGACATGTCGGAAAGTAGATATATCAGACTGTAGACGTGTCCAGACTGTAGACATGCCAGATTGTAGACATATCAGACTATAGACAGTCAGACTGTATACAAGTCAGACGCTAGACCTCTCAAATGTCAGACGATATATAGGCATATCACAGACAAGATATGTCACACAGTAGACACCAATCGGTAGATGTGCGCGATTTGATACGTTAGATGGTAGACCTACTAGAAAGTAGACGATAATCATATAATATGGCATATATGTGAGTAGACATTCTGGGTAGTAGACTACTAAACGATATACATATCAGCCAGTAGACGTGTTGGATTATATCAGCTAATAGACATGTCGCATATTACACATGTCATACGGTAGACATATCAGATTGTAGTAGACATATCAGACAGTAGATATGTCACACAATAGATATGACAGACAGTAGAAATGTTACGGTAGACATATTAGATGGTAGATATGTCACATAGTAGACACGTCACAAGGTAGAGATAGCAGATATTAGATACATCAGACCCGTCACACGGTAGACACGTTAGGTAGCGGACATGTGATAAGGTAGACACAGTATTAACCTACACCGTCGGTAATAAGGTACAGAATACCAGGCTATTAATCTACGGTAGACTGATCTACTGTCCATGTCATAGACTCCCACTAATGATGTTATTGTGACGTCATTATTTAATTGAGGTCCACAATATTAATTACTGCCTCAAAGACAAAAGTTATAACATAACTATGGTGAATGAGGATAATTACTCTTAATACTGAATTACTCTGATAATTGTTCTGACCCTCACCCCATTATCCCTCTCTCCCTCTCTCTTTTCATTCCCCCCCCTCTCTCTCTCAATATCGCGCGCTCTGTCAACATTTATCGCCAGATGTATTTATTTATTTATTGGCGTATTTAAAGAGTGTGCAAACAAGACTACATGTTTTAGACAGTTCATCGAATGACTTAAATCCAGAATTGTGACTTTTAATAAAAAAAACACACACACACACACACACACACACACACACAATATATATATATATATATATATATATATATATATATATATATATATATCGACCATAGGGTGTTTCGTCGAACATTGGATGCTACTATATCTATTTAAGTGTTTAACTGTCTACGGTCCACTAACAACAAAATCGATTACAATACAGTATAATGATATTCCATCGCCGAAGTGGTGCTGCCCTCTAACGGCTCCCCGGCTCATTTCGCCGCGAGTGTTTAGTTTGCCGACTAATGTGTCACGGTTGAGTTGCCAAACATGAAACTGTAGTGACAGTGAAAACGTTTCAAATGACTAAAAATGTTTATCCGTCGCATCGATTGCGTACGCAGTGGCACCAAACTGGCACAACTATAAGTCGAACCAGAAATCGACGAGATTCATTTTATTCAAATTCTGAAACTCGGGAATTGCACAGATAGTCGATTCCAACAAACCGAGAAAGCACTAAAAGAGATGCGGTCAGAGTTTCTTATGAAATAGCAGAAAGTTATCCTTATCAGCAAGGTATTTATTTAAAAAAATAATCGAATATATCTTTCATGGAGTAACCTTGCAGTAAATCAATATCTTTTTCAATCATGGTTATTCAATCATTGTTATTCA
This sequence comes from Paralvinella palmiformis, assembly GCA_025642065.1. Classification (NCBI taxonomy): domain Eukaryota; kingdom Metazoa; phylum Annelida; class Polychaeta; order Terebellida; family Alvinellidae; genus Paralvinella; species Paralvinella palmiformis. The sequence goes on from JAODUP010000123.1 coordinate 370,688, forward strand.
ATCGCGATCATTTAGTAAGAGCGCCTAAGCAATTTGGCATTGATCCAATTTTATGCGAAGTCTTTCTGAATATCCCATCATATCCTTTTGCTGAGAATATGTGTTGTAGACGGTGAATAGTGTAGTTTAAAGGCGTAGCCCATCATGAGTATGCTTGTTTCATAAGCGTCCCAGTTCGCCTATTTCACATCGGGATAATTATGTCCTAAATAAAAAGGGGACGCCTTAATTTCACAGAAAGGTTGAAAAGCGTTGAACGAGTGACCTAATAATATTATATACTAATTTAGATACTTATATGTACACCATGTATACATATATATATATATATGTGCAAACTAAAACACGGATTCACGTTTAAGTTAATAAGTTCAGCTGCTTATTTAAATAAGCTTGATTTGAGGGCAAAAAGTGTTCCCGCTCATTTGCATACCAACTACAGAATTATCATGTCAGGATATGAGAAACGGATCTACATCTACATCGCAAAATCAGCTAAAATGTAAACAAAACGTCAGTACACTTAGGATGCCGATCTCCGTTGAATGCTCATGTCTAATTTTTGTTCGATTTGAGTGTTTTTAGACATCACGAGAACTATGCGAATTTTGAAAATGAAAATACTTCTATCGGCAGATCAACGTCATCTGCTTTCATACAATGTATAATCTGTTATTGTTTATTAATTGGAAGCTCTCAACCAAGAGAAGTGTACTGAATGAAGAAATTTAATAAAAAGCTGAAAATCTTAGATCTGTGTAATGTAGAGTTATTGAATACATCAGAGTAAGTCTTTTATACAGTATATATAGGAAACTATACAGATTTTACACATGCGTTTCCCCCTCCCCTCACACACACACACACACACACGCATACACGCATACACGCGTTCGCACGCTTGCATATGCGCCCTAAACAATTACTAAAACTAGCTATATATGTGCACTTAAGTACACTAAGTATTATATTTGGGTTTGGACTTATACAGGCTGTACTATAGGAACTTGACTAAAACCTGAAAGTTCTTGGACTTGCCAAGTCCTTTACTAAGTATATCAAGTAACTTATTTTGACTTCTTCTTGGTGTTTGATAAGGAGGAGGATGTATTTGGGCTTCGATTTGTACTTATCTATAAACTTACTTAGACTTACCAAATATTTTTCATGGGTCCTGTCTCGCGACAAAAGCGAGTGGTTCACAGCCATACTAGGCTAATATGTTGAGATTACAGAGCTTTGATAAGGTTAGCTTGGAAGTTCCTACATCAAAGCAATTATATATTCATCTGTGTGTGTGTGTGTGTGTGTGTGTGCGAGCACGCGGGCGGGCGCACTTATGAGCGCGGGTGTATCAGTACAATATGGTCAACTAATATCAGGCAGTTGGGAGGTAATGATTGATGTTTTACGGCCACTTCTGTGCACATGGTAGGCTAAACGGGCCGAGCGACCTCCAAAGGTAATGAAGCGAAGTCAAAGATGAAACTGCCTTCACATATGCCCAAGCCGAGATTCGAACACGGGTGGTAGTGATCTGTGATACAACACGCTACCGTTAGACCACGGAGGCGCCCCGGCAGTTAGGAGAAAGACGCTGAATGTCTTCAGGGAAAACAGTGTTCCGTGGGTGGCCTATCGTCTAGCCCCATCAATCGACAGGAGAGAACCGAGTAGCGGAGACCATGTAATAGGACTTATAAATAGAATGTATTTAGGTATCTGGTGTGTCGTATAAGGATCGCATCTCTATCAAACACGGAGTCAAAGGTCGCCGTAAGAAACACAATAGGATGCCAGAAACGTACACATCTGCCGGCGTCTGTTGTTAAAATGATCCCGAAATCAGGATCCAGAGAGTTTTCAGATGAAGCACGTTCGTTCCTCTTACGAACGTCCTTAATTATGCAGATCCGCTGGCGAAGACGATGTTTTATTGTCTCCGAAGCTGTCAATTAAATTACGGCTGTGGTCAGGTACTCCGTGTTAGACAGGGGGATGGACTTGTCATTAATATGCCATCGTCGATCTGAACGGACGAGATGACTCATCTTCATATTTAACAATAAAATAAATATGGCTAAGAAGAAAGAACGGAAGTTCCGTATTTTTGTGTTTTAAAACAGCAGCTCACAAATGATGATGGAAGATGGCATCATTAATGATAAGATAGTAACATAAATATGGTTTAATATGATGGTAGAGTCAGTGAGGTATAAATCTTAGTGAATATATATATATATATATATATATATATATATATATATATATATATATATACAGATAGTCAGTTTAATATTTTAAAGAAGCCTTATTAATGCATCATATATTATGACTAATATCTTATCATTTTTAATGTCTCATCATACCCGCTACACTTTGCCATATTTGAGTTATTGCTGAGATACTAATCAACGTTAGGCACTGAACTTATCAGTGCTGATTCTTACCGATGGCTTTTAATAAAGATAATTTCACAAAGGTGTGAATTACCAAAATTCTAAATATCAGAATTAGACTCGCACCTAAACAGTTTCAACTCCTTACTATAAGTTGGATTCCATAACTTAATTCTAAGAATGTGGCTCCTTTGGTACGGTTGATAGCACCGTGGAATGTGATGGGATAATACGCTGGTATTCTGTTTGGGGGATGTTCATCCTTCAGTAATGGGCTTAGTATCTGATAATAACACCTTTACTTGTATTTGCCTATATTATTTAGATTAGTACTTGTACTTGATCGAATTGAAATTTCCCTGATGCACGTACGCACACTCACCCATGCACATCTTCCTAAAATACAGGATGTTATTCTAATCTAATGTACTATGTTCCTATAAAAGGACTCCCATGTGTGTGTGTGTGTGTGTGTGTGTGTGTGTGTGTGTGTGTGTGTGTGTGTGTGTGTGTGTGTGTGTGTGTGTGTTTTAGTTAATCTGTATAATCAGGTAATATACATATAGGCAATATACATATTACCCGAATTTTACAGATTAACTGTAATATATATATATATATATATATATATATATATATATATATATATACGTGCTCAATTCCATATTTCATGTTATTGTTCGTCTATATGACGATTTCAGACTACCGTCTATCATTTAATGTTGTCATAATTCTAAATTAATATTAAGCGGAGGTTGGATTTTGTCCAATTTTTGTCCACGATATCAATCAATGGCCGTGTGACATTACCAGAAATAAACGTAATGAAACAATTATTTGATTTATTACGACGCTGAAAGTCTTCTTTTTTTTCAACTCGAATCGATCAACTACGAAACCTGTCTTTGTGTAGGACGACAATAGTTTCTTACGTCCTAGCGTTCTCTTTAATGTGAAGATTCACTGCCTGGTTAATTACATTTCGCCGATCACCAATAAGAAGAAAAACGCAATAATAATAATAATAATAATAATAATAAAAATAATAATATTAATAATATTAGTTGCTAAAATATTACGTTTACCAATTTCAGGAGAGATATGGCTCAGTTGGTAATTGTTTAGGTTCTAGCGACTACATGGCATTGGTGATGGCGGTGCTGATATGAAACAAAGCAATCACTGACTGACTGACTGACTCGCTGACTGAATGACTTACTGACTGTCTAATTGGCGGACCCATTATCTCATTGACTGACTAACAGACTAACTGACCGATTAACGTATCTGTTTTGTCTCACTCACTCACTCACTCACTCACTCACTCACTCACTCACTCACTCACTCACTCACTCACTCACTCACCTCACCTCACCTCACCTCACCTCACCTCACCTCACTCACTCACCTCACCTCACACTCACTCACTCACTCACTCACTCACTTACTCACTCACGCATAAACTCCAAAAAACGAACCACATCAGCTTCACTACTACTACTACTACTACTATTAGTACTGTACCTGCTGCTTACTACTAAATAATAATAATAATTCGTACCTTGATACTGGAGTAGGAATCTTCTTTGTCCTCGGCCCCCGTCCATCCTCTGATTAATGTCGATGATAATTTCGTGTGTTTTCGACGAGTAGACCAACTGTTGGAAGTGACCCCCCCGACTACAGACGACGTTCTCCCTATAACTGTCGGTGAGACGTTCCTTGATGGTGGCCAGTACCACGCACTGGTACTGCTGACCTTGTACGTCGGTCGAGGTCTGATCCGGATCCGAGTGGAACTCGTACAGGGTGACGTTGATCGTCTGGCCGCGGGCTGCCCGTAAGGCGAGCTGACACTGGCTGGACGGTGGGGAGAGGTGGTACGTAGAGAACGGTTGATAGCCCGCTATGAAGCCGCCCGATTTCGGGATGTGGATCCGGCGCTGGTTGTTGGCACAGGTAACGTTAGCGAAATAGGTTACTGTTGAGGAGGGAATATTATTATTATTATTATTATTATTGTTGTTGTTAGCATTATTCTTATCGTTATTATTATTATTATTATTAGTGGTAGCAGTAGTAGTAGTAGTAATAGTAGTAAATGTAATAGTTGCTGCGGCTGTTGTAGTATTTAGAATCAGCAACAATACAGTCGTTCATAATATCATCAGTTAGTCAGTGAATCAGTCGATGTATCAGTCGGTGAATAAGTCGGTGAATCAGTCAGCCAATCAGTCAGCCAGCGAACTAATCTACCAACGAACATGAAATTAATGCATTATAATTTGAAACACCTTTAATTTATTATGTCACAATTCAATGCGAGCAACATTTAGCTTCTAATGTTCCAATTCTCAATAGTATATCAAACTATAGTTGTATTAGTTATAAACAAATTAATATATTATATTGACACAATAAATCAACAGCACCATCACTGCAGTTCAATTATTTTGTTATATCTTACCCTAACTAGTTTCCCCCCCCTCCCCCCGGATTATTCTCCACCCATTGTTGTCCTAATTAATTACCGTTCGTAATCATTAACCATCACTTCGGCAGGATCGTCATATCCCTTTGCTGTATTTAGCCGACGTTTAGCCATTTTTATTTCATTTCAATATTTGCATCAGAATATGACAGACGTCCTTATTAAAATAGATGTAACCGAAAAATTATTAAAATGTCCGAAAGTAAATATGATTTGAAACGTTTTAGAAGTTATATTTCAATGAAAAATGATAGAACCATATCTAATTTAATTATCCAAACAAGACATTGACGGTCATATAATACGTCGCATTAGAATATTAATAATTAATGCTTTCATCGAAATTACATGCTGCTTAATTTGATTACAGTTATGACGTTGTTTCAATATGTTCTATTCAGTAGAACAATTAATAAGTGATAACGCCAGTTGAGAACGTATGGCTTTATTAGGCTAACAATAGACAACAAATCGGTAGGTGGCACCACAATAGGGCGATATCATTGTATACGAAGGAGTAGTAGTAGCTGTGCCACAATATAACACTATACCGATATAATTAAAACTAGTGGATATCACAACAGACGTTACCTTGTAAGCAGGAATATTCTGCATCCAGATAGGACACTAGATCCTTGGGACAGTGCTGTTTTTCGTACAACGCTGGATCCGGAATCGACACGTAGCAGTTGGACTTTCCGGAGCATCGCTCGTGCAGGATGCTGGTGACATCATCGCTGCAGCCCACGTAGTAGTCACGTGTCAGGCATCGACCTAGTTTCATTCGGCCGTACTTGGCCTTGGTGATGAGGATCACGTGGTCCGGCGGGCAGGTGGCGTCGAATCCCTCCAGCTGGCAGTACTCTTTGGCTCCTGGATAGGATCAGACCGGAAGTGGATATGGTCAAATAGATGGCGACAGTGAGGAAGTGGTGAGGGACAGGCTAAAGGGGGGGGGGGACAGACACACACGCACACGCACACGCACATATGTTTATTTATATACATTTGGATGTGTAGGACGGAAGGAAGGATGGACTGAAGGACAGACAGACCGACAGACATACAGACTGATGAGCTATCAACCAACCAGACAGATGAATGTTTATATCAGATGAATGTTTATAAGACAAAGCGTTACTGGTCAATAATCCTCTCCTTTGGTACATCTTTATTATCTCCGATGATAAAACGATATCATAAATTGTTTTTTTTAAACCCCATCTTTACAACATTTCCGATGATGTACACAGATCAATGAGTAGCTGACAATCTAGACTTAGGTCGATCAATATTGAACATAGCACGGTAGATCCAGTTCGGGGTTCGAGTCACAGTGTTAGCTGTCTCTGTGAGATATTTCTCTCGGCAGTTTCAGGTCTGCCAGGTAAAAATAAATGTGCGCGCGTGTGTGCGTGTGTGCGTGTGCGTGCGTGCGTGCGTGTTCGTTGTTGTTCAACCAGTGGGTCCGTGGAAAAGCTAGCTATAAATCTGTACTAATTTGTTTCGTAATGAATCCCATAGACGATACGGTGAGAGTTTAAACAATCTGAGCCAGTGCCTTTTGACGGTCGCACTAACCTTCAAAAAGACGGATACATGAACTGATTACAGATTTGGATAGATAAAAACAAAGTGTTAGAGCGCCATCTGGAGGAAGACATCCAACGACACGTTCTGGTTGTCTTACCGCCAGTCTGCGCATGCGTGATGATCCCGAAACCGGGGTCCTTTGGATAGAATAGGGTCGGAACAGCGGTCTGTTGGAATACTGAGTTGTTGGGACATTGGTACGTCGGGATATTGCGCTGTTCGAATATTAGGCTGTGTCAAAATGGGCTGTTGGGACATTGGGTTGTTGGATCACAACAGTGCTGGAACATTGAGCTACTGGAACATTGTGATTTTTAAACATTGGACTATCGGGAGAGTGTTCTATGTGAAACATTCAACTGACTGGGAAGTCCAATATTCAGACAGTCTGAAAATTGGTCGATCGGAATATTGGGATTTTCGAACATTGGGCTATCTGAATATTGGCTTGTTGAAACATTGATCTATCGGAAGAGTGGGTTATTAGAAAAATCAGACGTGGAGATCGCTGACCCATCAGAACATGGAACAGCAGAAAAGTAGGGCTATTGGATTATCGGAATGTTGGAATGATCAGCCGTTGGAACTTCCACGTATACATATATACGCGTGTACCTCTGAACGAGTGGTGTCGCCCTTCTCCGTGTGTCAAGGTGTCAAGATATTCGATGACACTCATCTGTCGCAGTTTTCTTTTATAACAAATTACTTCATTATCACTATATGTGACCTATGTCATATAACGACGTTATTGCCGAACCTGGATAGAGAATGTGATACCGTTTACAAAAGGTCACAACAAAATGTTTGAGTGAGAGAGAGAGAGAGAGAGAGAAAAAACAAATATGTCAGAGGTTAATCCAGTAATCCGGTCGTCTTATCCCACGCCAAAGGCTCCACATCAGTCGGTGAAAGTTTTTGTATACAAGTCACTGTCAATCATTTGTAATATTAACATGTCGGCGAACATCAAAGAGATGCCGACGGATTAGTTTTCAATTTGTCGATGTTCGCCCTCGGGCGAAATATCGGCACCAATCGATGTCATCATTCAGTCAAAACGCACGCGACTCATCACGTGATCCCACGGGCACGTGTTGACGCGAGCCTTTTCAGTTAAATTCCTTTGGTCTGTTATCGGGATCAGGATCTGGAGAGGGGGAGGTGTTTCTGTGACAATGGTAGTAAAATAGTACCACGACTATGTCTTTCATAACAGGGCGTGGGGGGTCACAGATCCATGATCCTAAACATCAGGATCAAAATCGGTCATACATAACGAGCAGGATGTGACCGAAGAAGGTCGTGAGAATCCTTTCGGGGGGGGGGAGTTTGTTTCCGGTATTTTCGGATCTGATGGTGGCTAATGGATCGGGGGCGTCGCATAATGGGATCCATTATGATACGACCAGCTGATACCACCAGTCAATAACCAGCTGTCTGATCTGGAGCAGCGCTGCACGAGATGGTGCGCCTGGTTACTGTTACGCCGAATTAGCATGTAGATCGTATCCGGATCGTTTCCGACGAATTGACAGTAAGATATGTAGCAGCCAAACCGATTGATTCCAGGATACGCGGGCTAAGGGCTAATGTTCGACGCCTAGAATCAGAGATTTCAGGTTCGAATTCGCATTGCTACCGTAAGAGCTTCGCCAAATTACGTTTGATCTTCGCGATCTTCCAGAGCGCGGCGGTTAGAGATCTCGGCCACAACCTTCAACGTTAGGGTTTCGAATCGATCCAAGTTACTGGCGTTTTGAGGAACATTTACTCTCAGAAAGTAGTCACCCAGCCGTATGTGTCAGGTGTGACCTGGACAGAGGCTAGATAAACAAATCGCTCACTCTCTCGATCCCCCAACTCCCGCACAGTATATGAGTAGCTCACTTTGATGTCAGTACACTCCTCGATCTACACGTGACTCTTGTCTAAGGTGTATCGATTATCAGTCGCCAAACATCGATATGTTAACAAAACTGTCTTAAATATATACACGATCGATCGACGTATTGGACGAGATTTGGGCGTGTTTAATGTTATTATGATGCTGAAGGCTTTCGAAGAAATCATCTTCTACCGATCTATTTGTGTGGGTGTGTGTGTGTGTGTGTGTGTGTGTGTGTCAATGTTTCCTTCGTATCTCTCAACCCCACCTCTCTCTATATATATCTCCCCCTTCTCTATCTATCTATCCATCTCTCTTTCTATATATATATATATATCATATATATATTAGTATCTATCTATCTATCTATCTATTCCCCTCTCCTCTCCCTCTCTCTCCCCCCCCCCCCCATCCTCTCTCTGTCACGCTCTCCCTTCTCTCTCCCTTTCTCCCCCCTCTCTCGCCCTATCTATCTATCTATCCATATATATATATATATATATATATATATATATATATATGTATAGCTAACTTTATATATATGTATATATATTAGTTATACCTATCAATGATAAAACAGTAGCGATTACTAGTAACATGACTATCGTGGCTTAATCCATTGAAAATCGATCAAAGGTTCAACTCTTACCCAAACCAAATCGGTTATTCATTGGTTTTTGGTGTAACGTTGATCGATAGTTTCCGGGTGTGCAGTGAATTTATTCATGTCTGGATCCCAATCGTGTGGCTGGGTTAAGGTATGAAGTCGACCTGTAAAATGTTGATATGAAGGTGAAGACAATGAATTTGGATGGGGGGGGAAGTGCGGTGAAGGTGACCTACTGAGTCTGGATAAAATTTTGTTCTATTGAATTCGGTACGAAGTCTCGGATGGGAAGATGACCTGTCGAATTCGGATGCATGTCGACCCACCTAATTTGGTTGTGAAATGAACGGCAACTGGCGATGTCGTAGGCGTGTATTTTACAGAATTATACAACTGTGTGCGTGTGCGACCGAACCTGGGTAGAGAATGTGATACCGTATACAAAAGGTCTTTAAGTCCTATTTAAGCCGAACTGCCGCTGGCAGTAGGCATACGCGGAGATATGACGGTTAATCGAGGTTCGGGCTAGTCTAATTAGCCACCAGACAATACTCAGTGACATGTCGCTGTTATAATAAGCAACTCTATCAGTGTTTAGCAGCCACATCAGTGTTTAGCAACTATATCAGTGTTTACCAACTATATCAGTGTTTAGCAACTATATAAGTGTTTAGCACCTATATAAGTGTTCAGCAACTATATAAGTGTTTAGTCGCTATTTTGTGTAATTTGTATAACCTGATTATTGGTTCTACTTTAACAACCCCCCCCCCCATTATTTGACAGGTGATTTTATGACTGATTATTAAAAAACGCCGTACTGTTGATGAATGTACTCGTTCCGTGTGTGATGTGTGTTTTTTTCTATCCAAGGTAATTCAAGGTCTGATTAGTGTAGTTCAGGTGTAGCTGATGTTGATTGTATTCGTTGTGTTAGTTTAATCATAAATTGAAGGCACATAAACTTTTATTTACATGACTCGTAAATGTGATCTAATTTCTTGAAATGTCTAGATTCCGTTATGTTTTAGGTAATTTTAGTTTACACTCTCCTTTGACTGGCAAAGATACCTTATTGAGTTATTATTATTATTATTATTATTATTATTATTATTATTATTATTATTATTAACCAGTTTGACAACGAGTCTACATTTTTGTGTCGTCGCATACGAGAGCAACGGATAATCCAGCGGTTAGAACATGGCTCTGCAAACATCCAGGTCAAGGTTCGAATCTGACTTATACCCCTGTTTGTAGGATGTTTCCCGATGGCCACATACGATCCAGACGCGATGAGCGTCGACCGTAAACAAACAATCCCCTTATTCAATCTTCCATTCGAGTTCGGCGAGTACATGTTCGTCGACGATTTGATTATCAATAAAACCATCAAAGATGATGCCGATTGATGTTTTACGGCCACTTTTGTGCTTTTATTCAGGCTAAATGGGCCGAGCGACCTCGAAAAGGTAATGAAACGAAGTCAAAGATGAAACACCCTTCAGATGTGCCCACGCCAAGATTCGAACACGGGTGGTAGTGATCTGTGGCCCAACACGCTACGCTATATCATCGAAATATCTAGTAATAAAGAAATTAAATCAACCGACCGTGTCTTAATCAACCGAAAGCGAATAACCGCATCGATCATTTACTCCGAGCCTCCCCCCCCCTCCAACCTTTCCCCTGTCCGGAGCGGGTTATAGATGGCGCTGCTAATTGTCTTCTCCAGAATCAAATAAATAAAAATGTTCCCGTTCTGTTTTTGGAGAGGAATTCTCTTTGAAGTGGAACATTCTTGGATCGTATTTGTTCTTCGATGGGGGCGGTGGAGGGGGGAGGGAGGCCGCGGCCAACTTGACCCAGAAAGTAGTCCTATTGTTACATTTAAATCTATATTTGTCTGTTTGTGTGTCGGCAATGATGAAATATGAAATATCGTTGTTACGTGGGACAGGTGAACGAACGTGGCAATACCAGTAGGTCGGCATGGGCGTACTGAACGAGTGAGTGAGTGAGTGAGTGAGTGAGTGAGTGAGTATGGGAGGGAGAGAGGGAGGGGGTGGCTTGTTCTGCTTCGACGATGCCTAGGCCTGAGACATATCAACGAAGGGCGACCTTTCGGGGAAACAAGATGGTCAAATGAAGCATTTCACCGGCCAAGGTAACAATGAGCTTCGAACCCCGGACTTCGAGAACTACGGGGTAGTGCGCTATCAATTTTGCCACTGGCACGACGATGGGACTTGTTCGTATTTGGTGATGTTGATGATTTTGCTAATAATGATGTTAATGTAGATACAAATTGTTACCTAGACGACGATGCACCGGATGATGTTAATGGCGTGTTTGATGTCGCCGTTAACCTGACAGTTGGGGAGCTGGCGGTGTGTCAGATCATTAATAGAATGCTAGTCTCTGTTAATGGGAATACATGGCTTGACCAATCCGGCTGATAGTGGGGGGAAATATGTCTGGAACAGAACAGAGACAGACATACAGACAGACAGACAGACAGACAGGCAGGCAGGCAGGCAGGCAGGCAGGCAGACTGGCAAACGTGTACAGAAACAGACACACAGACAGACACCCAACAAAGGAAGCCGGTAAACACATAATTAGACAGGATGACAAATAGAGGCGTATCCATCCCATATACGTATGGAAACACGGACGCTAGTGTGTGTGTGCGCGTGCGCGCACATACATACTTAGAGAGAGGAGGGGTGAAGTACAATCTAGTTATTAACGCCAATTCTCGTCATGCGTCCACGCCCTCTATCCAGAGCGCCTACCGGAAGTTCGTATCCGCTCAAAATAGCATCTGATCGCACAAACATGGCATACCACTCTCATCTTCTCCTCCAACAAGAACACCCCGTTTATAAACTGTCCTGGTTAACACAACTAAAATAGTATTATCATTAACTCGCTCTAATACCGGGAAACGTTCATTCCTGGCACAATTGGTAATGCCTCGTAAAACAGACTTTCAAGTCAACTGTTCGAAGCCTAGTGTTATCTGTGTCTATTGAGTGTTTCATCCATGAATTAGTCTCAGGAGTAATCATTTTATTAACACATAGAGTAGCCCATGGACCCTGTTATACTCACTCACTGACTGACTCACTCACTCACTCACTCATCCACTCACTCACTCATTTTCCCACTATTGCACCGTCAGGTTTCGCTGTCTCTCCACATTAAGCCATTATGTAACGATTCCTATCCGGAATACGGCATTTCGTAACCTCCAGACGACCTTCTCCGATCCGGAACTGAGACATTGGTTGATGGCTTCAAGAACGAACTCCCGCGATTTCCCCGACCGTTACCGGAACACTTAACCGAAATGCTGAAATCTGGTGATGCTGATAAAGGCTATGGCATAAACGTTGATACGATGTGACATTTACGCTAAATACTGATATATTAGGCTGTACATTTTCAGGTGAGCGATATTAAGTGATGTCTTGCTGATTTCGTGACATTGTTGTTGAAGGTGTTGACAAGTGTCTATTATAAAGAGAAGCAGCGAACACACACGCACACGCACGCACGCACAGAGAGAGAGAGAGAGGGGGGAGAGGGGGACTTTAATCTCACACCTTATTATCGTAATGTGTAAAAATGAATTGGAAAGTAAGGAGTTTTGTTGGACAGTGGATCGTGAGGGAGGAGTGGATATTTACCATGGAAGATGGAGGGGGATTTTTTTATCACAACAATACTCCCTGTGGGGTAATATCCGTCAAGAACCGGTGGGGCGTATTTTCCAGGCGGATAATGACTGAGAAAAGGTTGGGCTAAGTGGTGGGAGGGGGACCGTGTGAACCATTTCGTCCAGTTGTAAATAAAGGGGAAAAGGAAGATCTATTCGGGTAAGGAAATAAAAGTTAAGGGTGGGTGAAATAGAAGAGGTGGGTGAGGGGTGGGTTTAAAAGCTTGGGTGAGCCAACAAACGGGCGATATCATTTAATAAAGGAAGGAATTAGTTTGGGTAAAACGGACGGAGGAAGTGAGAGCGAGAAAGGGAATTGGGACTAAACGGATAAGGAAAGGAAAGGGACATTTGAGTAAGAAATCAAGAGGGACTTGGTCGGCAGTAAAGGAGAGGGGAGATTGTGTGTCAGAAAGACGGCATTTGTGGGTAAGAAATGAGGGTGGGGAAGCGTGGCTCCTGTCTGGGCGAAGAACACAATATGCCGCCATATCTATTTCCTTTGGGAAATTATTGTCAATAACTTCGCTGAAAGCTTTGTGCCTCCCTTACGATCAGTAATAGACAGGCCGGTTGTACGTGCCGAGGCCTCGCGATCGCCTTCTACCCGTCCCGGCGGCGGTCGGGACGAAAGGTCGATCCCGATGAAGACGTCCGGATCAGACTGTCAGATGCGGAACAAATCCAGGACATGGCAGATTAACTCAATAGCTGCCGAGATGTCATTGCAAAAACGGTGCTGCCCCCATCGGATAGTGACTGACGCGGCCACTGGCACCTTGGTAACTGTAAACAATTAACATCGCAGCTGTCCACGCCTAACTTTATACCCGTCAACACCTGACCGTACACATGTTAACATCGAACACCACACCTGTTACAGGTAAACGCACCTTCTAGCACGAACCTCTCATATCTGTCAAAGTCTGTAGTCTATCTGCAAATAAGGTCACACTCTATCAATAAATAACTTCATGCCAATAACGGGATAACTCCAGACCTGCTAATGAGTTTCCTCACACCAGTACTCTATCAGCAATTAGCTATAGTAGAAATTAGCTTTTCATACTCTATCAACGAATAGCCTGTTATACCCTATCAACAACAAAAAATTCAAAACGTATCAGTAAATAACTCATTCTATCAAAAATTAGCCCATTAACTCTATGAATAAAAAATTAAAACTATAATAATAATCTCTCACTCTATCAACAGTTTTCCTCAGGCACGACAATTCACTCGATCAGCGAATAGCTTCGCCGAGTCTATTAGTTTAAATTAACTCCCCAGGCTATCAACCAATAACCTCCAACTCTAACTACGGATATGATGACAAGCTATCAACAAATATACTCACTCCCTATCAACAAATGGACCAACATCCCATCAACAAATAGTCCAATACCCTATCAACAAATGGTCCAACACCCTACACTATCAATAAATGGCCCAACACCCTATCAACAAATGGCCCAACACCTTATCAACAAATGGTCCAACATCCAATCCGCAAATGGCCCAACATCGTATCAACAAATCGTCCAACATCCTATCAGCAAATGGCCCAACATCCTATCAGAAATGGTCCAATACTCTATCAATAAATAGTCC
>JAODUP010000123.1:390000-517500 GCA_025642065.1 Paralvinella palmiformis
GAGAGATTGATGAGAGGAAATGTCGCACGGAGGAAGAATATATGTGGAAGAAGGGACGGGGATGCGAATAAGCGAAGGGCATGGGAAAGAAGGGCATGTGGAGCACGATAAAGGAAAGGAAGATGGTGGCTGTAAAATCGATCAGCAGCCAACATAATGACAATCAATTTATAGCTGTGGTCAGGATCTCGTCGGCAGACGTGTCGTTCTGGATACCTGGATACAACAGCCCGACAACAACAACAATAACAACAATATAAACATGACCTATAAACAGTTAGAAACGTCCTTCGGGAAGTCATGACTGGATAACGCCAAGATGGTCGTCTTCTCCGGTGATCCGGGTTATAATTGGTCTATTGTGCTCTTAATTCGACGTTTGGGTTAGATTTAGCACCACCCAGGGCAAAAACGGCCCGGGGGGACGACGTGTGGTGGGTGGGTGAATGGGTGGAGCCCGGAAATCAGTCAACCAAGTGGGCATTAATTAGTGGTAGGAACCCGTGAGCGCGAACTTCTCGACGGGGGAGGTGGATTGGGATGCCCAAGAGAAGGGTTGATTCTATATGGTGATTCTCCGTGGGGCACGATATGGTAGAACCGGAAATGCTGTAAGCGCTACGACACAATGTTTCTATATACGTCATGCTTACGTTCTGTGAAGGAGATCTGGGCACGTGTGACATTAGCATTCTTAACTCGCCTGGAGTATATAATGGGGAGCATTTTAGCCGTGACCTCTTCCCCCCCCCCCCACACGTCGCCAGTTATTCCATCGGTATTTGGCCAGATCCCTTCCGGTACTGACTAGAATCGAACTCTCCGGTTGAATGTCAAGTGCTGCGAACACCCGGCACTCTACCGCCTCGGCTAATCGAGATCGATCGCATAAAAATGGCTGCTCTACCGCTCCGACAAATGACGGCCGAGAAAAATCTCGTATTCACTGGCGGTCGCCTGCTGCGCGTGCGCACGAATAGCCAATCGGAATCGTCGACCGAATCCGGACGGGACGGAGGTGTGAAAGCGCCGACCCGGATCGTGGCCCGCACTTCCGGCGTTCGGTCGTAAATCGGCGAAAATTTGTCGGCGGTGATCACGTGCAAACGCCGGAAGTCGGTAATATTTCCCTTTCGCTGCCTTTCCGAGCACGTAATAAATATTGGTCGTTGTACGTTAGGTACGGGGGTGGGGGGAGTGTGGGGCTGGGGGGTAGGCGAAGAAACTCGAGGGAAGGGACTCTGTGGGTCTGAACAGATGATGGAACTGTGGTGCTAGGGTACAGAGAAGGATGGGGGGGGGGGGTCTACTAAAGCAACCCTTGGTTATTAGCGCTGGCATCAACGTGTAAAAATGTATTATTGATGAATAATAAGGAATAACTGGCCTCGATATGGTAGTGAAATAAATATGGGCCCATGGAGTCTGCCCGGCCGATATTATTCCTGGCCCATGGAGTCTGCCCGGCCGATATTATTCCTGGCCCATGGAGTCTGCCCGGCCGATATTATTCCTGGCCCGTGGAGTCTACTGAAGATTATAATGGCTGGTCCATGGAGTTCCATCCGCTGTGGCGTGACTGATCAATCGAGTCAACCTAGTTACTGATACGATCGGTAATTACTGAAGTGGACCCAGATGCCGAGTAACTGGTCCACGGAGTCGGTCCCGATATGGCCGTGGAGTCTGCCAAGCTACTGATATGACCAGTCCGTGGAGTCTGCCCGGCTACAAATATGACCAGCCTATTTAGTCTGCCGAGCAAATGATAAGTGTGGACACTGGAGTCTGGTCGTTTAAGCCAGTCGGTGGTCCATGGAGTCTGGCCAGAAATTGTTAAGCATGGTTAAAGGATTCAGCCCAGCCGCTAATGCAACTGACCTATGGAGTCAATCCAATACCAGATTCCCCTGGCCCATGGACTATGGCCCGCGCCAGTGATATGTTGTCTGCTTATCTAATAATATATTTGATACGGCGACTAAGCCCATCTATCACTAAATTTAGCTTATGAATCATGCCCAAACTCTGATATAGTTGGGTTATGAGTTCTGAACCCAACAAGTGCGCGGAGGAGTAACCCCGTATCTGGCTTTTGACCAGGTCTTGGAACCAGTTCGGCCGCCGCCAATGTACGCTCAGTCGTATAGTATCTGGTCAACGGACTTGCTCAATCCAGAATGCCCGTGGACTTCGCCCACCTAGAACACAAGCAGCGCGGTGGATCCTGGATCCGATCAACACGGCCTCCCCACGGACCTTGCCCACCCATAAACACGTCGAACCGTATAGACCTAGCTCGCCCATCAACACATCCAGCCATATGGACCTCGCTCACCCATTAACACCATCAACCCACGAACGCCCACATCCAGCACCACAGTCGCCACCACTAACAGTGTGATTGATCGACCGATTGTTTCCGCTCAAGCACCGATTGTGGTGATTGCGCCGTGGTAAATGACACCGATTTCTCTTGCTCCCGTTTCCATCACGGATCCAGGGTGTTACCGGGGAGTGCGGCGACATTTTTACGGGTTTAGCCGCGGATCCAGAAACCGTAAACTCCGGTTCCGGCTGTCGACACACGCGCGTGCGCGCAGACTCTTTATTACGGATCACGGCCCACGGGAGCGGTGGCTCCCTCACTTGGTATGCGCGGCGGTGCCCCCTATCGGTAGAGAATGGTTGATATATTGGTGGGATTGATCGGGAGAAAAACCGTGAGAAATCAGCTCCAGAACGGCATATGTCTGGATACGGTGATATACGTGATGGCAATGGATGATGGGAGGGCAATGAGTGAGTGATTGAGTGAGTTAGTGGGTGAGTTTGTAATTGGATATTCAACAAGTCACTCTGATAATGGGGTGAGTGAGTGAGTGAGTGAGTGAGTGAGTGAGTGAGTGAGTCAGTCAGTCAGTCAGTCAGTCAGTCAGTCAGTCAGTCAATCAGTTAGTCAGTCAGTCTTGTCAGTCAAACACTCAGTGAATGAGTGTGTGAGTGAGTGGCAGTAAATTGAAGAGTCGGTGGGTTAGTGTGTCAGTCAGACAGTCAGCCCAGTATGATCAGTCAGAAAGTCAGACAGTCAGCCCAGTCTGATCAGTTAGACAGTCAGTCAGTCAGGCACAGCCGAAGACTGACGGGTGGCGCCACCAGTGGTGGCCTAGTTTACGCGGGTGAGCCGACCAATCAGCGGCCGTACCAGATTATTAATTGCGTCGCGTCCTGCTTAATCATTAAGAGCGAACAAAAACGGAATCCATAACGCAGGACAATCCTCCGGGTGGCCTCCCCCCCCCCCCCCCCCCCGGGACAATGCGCGCCAATCATTAGACTATCGAATGGCCCACTCCAGTCTCCCGTTTCGCCAACTTCTCTCCAGCGACGAAGTCAATTGGAGCCCCCCGATTGACAGGGGCCGCTGTAAGCGAGTTGTATCAATCGTATCGATGTCCATCGAGTGGTCTCCCGGTACAGGCGCCCCTGTCGAGGCGACGCTAGAACAATGGCATTGTGTTGGGGAGCGAAAATTGATACGGCATTGATGACGTTCGGAATAAATGGGGGATGGGGGGGGACCCCATCGGAAGAGTTAACAGACGGTGTTAATCTAGCTTATCTAGGGAAGACAGGAAGGGGGGAGGATTTAGGGGTGGATAGATCAATGGACGGGCACACGGACGGACAGATAGACAGACAGACAGACAGACAGACAGACAGACAAACGGGCAAGACGACAGACCGACAGACAGAAAGGTATACAGACTGGTTGAGGGAGATATATTAAGACATAAGTACATGCAGACAAATAGCTAGATTAAATTAGATAGATAGATAGATAGATAGATAGATACATCCTTTGGTGAACAAAAACATATACACAAATAATAATGTACATAACTGTTTTATACGTTCATGCACGCACGCACGCACGCACGTACACGCATTATATATATATATATATATATATATATATATATATATATAGAGAGAGAGAGAGAGAGAGAGAGGGGGTGGTCTGGGTAAGAAAGGGAAAAAGACATTTTTTTTTTTTTTTAAACATTCAAAGAAAAAAAAAAAAAAAAAAGACACATATATATATATATATATATATATATATATATATATAGAGAGAGAGAGAGAGAGAGAGAGAGAGAGAGAGAGAGAGATAGAGAGAGTATGTCGAGTACAATCCGTCGATATGTAATACCAGCTTATTGTACTAAGGTAAGATGACCTTATATTAGATGTCATATTCTATTATAGCTTCTAGCTATAAAACGTAGTAATAGATAATAACACGAGGCTTCTGTTATAAATAATCAGACAAGCAGGTAGATATAGAGGTAGACAGACAGGTAGGTAGACAGGTAGACAGATAGACAGGCAAGTAGATAGATATATGGGCAGACAGGTAGATAGATAATTAAGGAGATGTAGTTGGACATACAGGTGAATAGACGGGTAGACAGACATGTAGACAGACAGGTGGCAGGCAGCTAGGTAGATCGGTAGGTGGAGAGGTAGAGAGATGGGTAGACAGATAGGTAGACAGACGGGTAGACAGACAGGTGGCAGGCAGCTAGGTAGATCGGTAGGTGGAGAGGTAGAGAGATGGGTAGAAAAAGGAACGGGTAAAAATAAAAATGGGGGGTGGGAACGGGGGGAATAGGGTTAGACAGATTGGATGGCAAGCAGCTGGGGGGTGGGAATCGGTAGGTTGAGAGGTAGAGAGATGGGTAGACAGATAGGTAGACAGATAGGTAGACAGACAGGTGGCAGGCAGCTAGGTAGATCGGTAGGTGGAGAGGTAGAGAGATGGGTAGAGAGACGGGTAGATAGATAGGTAGACAGATAGGTAGACAGATTGGATGGCAAGCAGCTAGGTAGATCGATAGGTTGAGAGGTAGAGAGATGGGTAGACAGATAGGTAGACAGATAGGTAGACAGACAGGTGGCAGGCAGCTAGGTAAATCGGTAGGTGGGGAGGTAGAGAGACGGGTAGATAGATAGGTAGACAGGCAGGTAGAAGGAGGCGTGGACGGATGAGTACACAAATTGAAATACTAGTGCGCAGACACAAATATTGATTATCAAGTAAAGATTAAAGTAAAAAAAGCCTAGTTGCATACATATATACATGCACGCACACACACATGCACAGAAAAGGTAGCATAAATACAGTATTACAGCGATATAAACCGACACACATACAGACAGAACGACACCAAACAGATAATAAGAAAGATAGACAAACGTACAGACAGACATACAGACAGGCATACATAAAATATACAATACGACAGACACACATACACACAACATACATACATACATACATACATACATACAGACAGAAATAGATATACTTAAAACAAACAATAAAACAGACAGAGAGATAGACAGACAGACAGACGGACAGACTTAAACAATAAGATAGACAGATACACAGCTAGATAAACATACAGGCAGACGTTACATACAGACAGACAGTCTGACAGACAGACAGACAGGCAGGCAGGCACCGACGTAACTCGACATCAAAGTTAGCTGAGATATTAAAACGTTAAATTCATCTGACATTGGCGATCTGTTATCTCTGACTACAAACATTAGCTATCTCTTTATCTCGAGTATCTCTTTGTCACAGCTCATCTTCACAGACTTAGCTCAAACAATACGTCATCAGCGGAGATGACGCCACTTCCGCTCTAGTGGCACCTCCACGATGACGTCATCGTGCCGCCATTGTGTGTGCAAGACGGCGATGATAACCGGAAGTGCCGGTGGCAGCCATATTGATACGGATAAGTGTTCTTTGTTATCGGTCGTCATATGTGGAAGTTTTTCAGTTATTGTTAGAGAACAAGATGATATTAGATAGGAATGTACGACTTCTGTAGCGTTTAGATATATAAATAAACAAATTAATTAATTCGCTGATCGATTAATCCGGTAACCAATCCGTGGACAGAGTGTTTTAGAATATATATATATGTATATATATATATATATATATATATATATATGGTGGCACTGGCTCAGAGCATTTAAGGGGTAGCCTACTTATAGAGTTATGTATAACAATAGAAGTGTGTCAATAATCGTATTGTGGTGAGGGGGTGAACCTTTGGTGAATAGAGCACTCTATGCTATGACATTGTTAAGGTGGGCATTTGCTTGTATTCATTATCAACTGAGACACTAGATAGCATGAGCTCTCTCTGTCTCTCTCTCTCTCTCTCTCTCTCTCTCTCATATATATATATATATATATATATATTAATTATTACGTTACAGTTAATAATCTGTATAATCTCTCTCTCTCTCTCTCTATATATATATATATATATATAGTATGTTACAGTTAATCTGTATAATCAGGTAATAAGGTAATATGTTTTAAATCTCATTTAGCAATATATGTATATTACCTGAATATTAATATTAATTCGACTTTTTCTATATTTAATAACGTTATGTTGTGTTATGTGGTTATGTTATGTTATGTTATGTTATGTTATGTTATGTTATGTTATGTTGTGTTATGTTATGTTATGTTATGTTATGTTATGTTATGTTATGTCATGTTATGTTATAATTTCTGTTCCCAGATCGTATACAATGAGATATAATTCTGACTCCAGTCGCGCACACATGCGTCGATTGTGTTCGAATTTCTTGTTTGCGTCTTCTTTGTATCCCGATGAATCGTCCAAATATAATAACCACCTTTCTCTGTATCGGTGCCTCTTCATACACGTCTAACACCATACACACGCGCACGCACACACACGCACGCACGCACGTACGCACGGACACATACATACACGCACGCACGCACACGCACACACACGCACGCACACATACATACATATACACGTACACACAAGCGCAAACACACAGAAACACGCAAGCGAGATCTATACACAAGATTTGCATTACGTAATGAATTACAATTATAAACTCTATTGCCATTCTACGACCTCCTGCGATACGTTTCTCGCACATTAAATCCAAGCGGAGAGAGTCCGAAACACTACACCACCTACGGGGCAGGCTCGGCACACACCTAACGACCATTTTGTACCTCAATGAGGCAACATTGGCACATTGTGAGGTCATTTCTCTGGCCATTTGCCATTAGGAGACATTATGGCACCGAATGCCTTTCACCGGGGCCAGCTCCGTGTGTTGCCAAACGGAGGATATATATTAATTAATGGGGTTATGTGGTGCGCACTTCCGCGCCAAACGATTTAATGAGTCGACGTTTCGCATTAACACAATGGCGACGAAACACTGCCCTGGCTGTGAATGGCGTATTGGTGGGGTAAAATGCCTGCCGCGTCACTTCCGGCGATTGGCCATTGGACAGAGAGATAGATGGATGGATAGATAGATAGATACAATGTCGGGTTAAGGAAAGTGGCCGAAACGGCACTTCCGGTCTCCATTTTGTTTTCTGGTTTATGGAAGAAAATGTCGGCCGACTTAAGTTGTTTCCTAGCAGTTTTTAGCCGATAAAAGATTGATTTGTCTCCTCTTAGCACGTGGTAGTGATGACGTCATGGAAAGTGGCGGGAAGTGGTGGTTGCGAGGTAAAGTTCACCTGGTCGGAATGTGGCGTTCGGGCGAGCATCCGACGTCGACTTCCCTTAGACCGGTTGGATAAAGTAATAGTCTATTGGTCGACACAGAGAACTTGCACGCACCAATATATTGGTGCGTGGAGCGTATTCTATGACGGAAAGGTATCAGTGATAACACATTACGTACTGAGTTATATACTGAAAATGCGGGCCAGTATTGCGCCCAGGGTAGGCGAAATGAGCCAAACGACATACACAAGGTGAAAGATGAAACATCCATCAGACAACGCAGGGGTGAGAATCGGACCCCGATGCTAGGGGTGTGTGGCCAACTTCTCTATTAGGTCGGCCAAATAAATGTTCCAGTTCCTTCAAAGTAGCCTATTTCGAGGCGAACAGCGCAAACAACAGAAACGAGCCTTCAATCACACCGACTGCCAACTGGTGCATGTGTGCATGCTGCAAGCAACAACAAGACTGGGCCATTCCATCCCGAACGAGGACAAGAGTAGCTCGGTCATCTGAACCACGTGTTCTTTTAATTACGCGTGCGCAGTGTCAATAGAATCATTGCCCGGATGTCGGGCGACCGACGTGGGCCTCGGTCGGATGATGCGGCCATTTTCTAACGCAAACACGAAAGTAGAAGCTATCGTCTGCCGCCATGTTGTGTATTTTCCTATCCGATTCCACGCGATCAAACAGAGACTGACAAACCCGATAACAGTCGATAAAACTGGGTCAAGATGGCGGCGAACGAACGGGCGGTCGGTCGGTCGAATCAGCGGTCCTCGAAACGGCGCCGAGCCGTTCATTGGTTGTGGGCGAATGTGACGTCATACTTTCGATTGATTCACCAATTTATTTTATTTTGTGCGTCGTGGAATGCTCAGCTCACAGTGTGGCATACTTCCGCCAGCTTTTTGTACCTCGCTACTCGCGCCAGTAGAACAGCCGGCTATGGATGCCATGCTCCCCTGGGTGTTGATATGTTGCTTTGGGTGATAATGAAAATTATATAAACGAGAAAGTGTCGTGCCCCTACCCCTCATATCCTCATATACATCTGTCGTACATCTGTCATATATTTTTGTCATTTGGCTGCCGTAATTCCCTGATACATCTGTCATAGCTCTGTCTCAACTTTGTTAAACATGTATCGTCTATCTGTCATGTCTCTAGACATGTCATACATAGGGCATATGTTGTCCATACATTCCACATATACCATGCATATATATATATATATATATATATATATATATTTATGCCATACATATGATACACATCTGTGTACATATGTGCTATCTATGACATACAACTGTTGCATATTTCTCAGATAGCCAAACTTCTATAGGGCATCTATTACAACACGTCTTTGTGTACCCGCTCGCGCGTGCGTTCGGGCGTGCGTGAACGTATCTAACTTACATCTGCAGCACACCTATATTATTATAATCTATAACACATCTGTCGTCAATATGTAACACATCTATCTTATACATGTAATTCATCTGTCTTAGTAGTTTTAACTGATCTGAAGTATATCAGAAGATGATGATTGATGTTCTACGGCCACGTTTGTGCACATGATAGGCTAAATGGATCGAGCGACCTCCAAAGGTAATGAAACAAAGTCATAGATGAAACACCCTTCAGATACGCCCGCGCCGAGATTCGAACTCAGGTGGTAGCGATCTGTGATCCAACGCGCTACCAGTTAGGCCACCGAGGCGCCCAAAGATGTATACCTGAAACGCCTATAAATAATTTTCCATATATAACATATCTGGTATGCTTTACATCTGCAACCCAATTGTTGTACATCTCTGATATGTATTCACCGTTATGTTATAGAGGTTTCGAACGGAAGTGACGATTACAGTATTGACGACAGATGCATACATCTGTCACGTCGCCATCTTGTAGGCGCCACTTCGTTAGTGATAATCACCCTGTAGAGGGCGCTTCATTTCAATTACAGCCACGTCACCGCTCCCTGTGACGGCATTCGGGTACGTTCGGACACGTGGCCACGTGACCTAGCCGATGTACCACGTGCCCGGAAGGGGTAAACATTGGCGGACGGCGGAAGTGGCGCTAACGACGTTAAACGCTTCACATCGCCGGCACGTGACCGTCGACCTTGTACTTAATGACCTTTGTCGTGGGCCGGGGATGTGACTAAGTGACCTTCACGTGACATTGTCACCGAGGCGGCCATTTTCAGTCCATAACCTGTCATAGCTAACCTAATTACCAACATGTCGTATGACAACGTTAGGTATGTGTGTGTAACTTAGTGATGTCAGTGTAGGAGTCATGTGATCTGTATAATAAATTGACGCGTGTGTAACGCAGTGATGTCCGGTGTAACAAAGTGGCCGCTGTATATAACACTAACAGCGTCTGTATTAGGAATTAACTACCGTATAACACTAATAAGATTTGTGTAACAAGTTGACGTCTGCTTCGCACTAAATATGCCTTTACAACACGGTGACGTTCTGTGTAACAAAGTGGCAGTTGCATGACACTAATGGGGTCTGTGTAACAAACTTACGACTGTGTAACACGTCTGTATAACAGATTGACGTCTGTATTTCAGTGTGACATATGTATATAATCTGGATAATCAGGTAATGTGTATAGTACCTGAAATGTTCAGGTAATCTGTATTAAATCTCAGTTAGCAATAGACGTATTACCTGAATATTTCAGGTAATATAGATAATACCTGATTATACAGATTAACTGTGTCATATATACATGATATCCCACGATATACCCCGATATTGTTTGAACATACCCCTATCACCATCCCAGAATCCCTGGTAATATTTTTCAAATCAGCGCCTTTATCTCTCGCTGACATCCCTCACCTAATCTCTTGCATTATCTCCTACTTTATCTCTCGCGATAACTCCCACATCATCCCTCAAGTCATTATTTCGGCACATCCCTCGCTCTGTATCCCTTGGGATAGCCGCCGAACATCCCTCGTTATATACTGGTATTGACCTTCAATAGCTCTCTCCGTATCTCCACTCATCCCAATATATCCTTGTTTATACTCATAATTTATCCCTCGACATATTCGTGGGCATATATCAAGACGTATTCCTAAATATTTCTTGAGTATACGCCTCAATACACCCATACTCATCTTATTATTAAGAGTATATTTTGGCTAATCTCTCAGATAATCCCGCAGCCCACACACTCGACGCAGTTGTATCCCTCGTATATGTTAGCACATATCCGCCTTTTACCATATACCCCCCCCCCCCCGCTGTATCCCTCGGAATGTCTCTCCCTGTACCGATAAAGCTGTGAGCCCTAACAGCTGTTCGTACCAAGAGACTCCCACAATATTTATGCCTTTTGTGTTTGGACGGGATAGCGGGTCTAAATGACGAGTGTGGACAATCCGATATGTGGGCAAGCCGGTGTGAATAAGCCGGTCATCGTATATCAAGTTGATCAAAGCTGCGATCTCCTTGGTGTTGGCAGGCTGGTGTGGGCAGTCATTTTCGTTGTGAATCTGCGGAGACATATACGAGACTGGACTTACCATTAAAGCGTGGACGTGGGCAATTCAACACCTGTGTATGTGTGTATGTGTGTTGGAAAGTGGATCCAACCTTCGCCCACGCGGGGACGAAGGTTGGACAACAACTCGTGCTGATTAACTTGGGTCGTTCAGAATAGTTAGATCTATCACCACTAGTACACCAATTATACTCCGTTCCCCATTTGTTTTCCCAACATCTTGCCCACAATATAATAACTACAGCTTCAATGTTAGCCTGGATTTTCCCGTTTCACGCCCTTCGTGGTCCCGCTTTTGTTCAGTCCGTGCCCAATTCACGATCAATCTCGGGCCCAGTTCGTTCAATTGTTGTCCAATTTCTAGCGACAAATTGCCCAGTTGTTGCCCAACATTTGCCATAAGCGTTGCCATTCGTTGCCCATCTTCGAATTACACTTGTCCAAACTTTTTATCCTTGGTTTTAACCGTGTTATGTCCATGTTTTTGCCAGCTTTCCCTCAAGATTAGTGCTTATTTGGCGAAACCGAGTAAAATCAATGATTGGAAACTGTGATCGTCGATTGTCTTAATATTGCGTTAATGGTGAGAGTAACAAGCACCATTAGCACCCGAATGGCGTAACAAGCATCATTGACGCATGAATGGGTTGTATTACGGAAATTGTAAGAAACAGTCCATTTTACATTTGGGGGGGGGTCACTTTGGTGAGGCTAAATTTGGTGAGGTGTATTACCGTCCACCCACTCATACGCACAGGGGATGTGTATGGCTTGTATCATGATGAATCGTCCAAATATAATAATGATCTTTCTCTGTTTCAGTGCTTCTTCATACACGCCTAACACCAAATCCCCCTACACACACACACACACACACACACACACATACATACACACACACACAATCACATACACACTTAATGGACTAACCGTGTACCTATATAACCAGCCAATTTACGCCTTTTAATCAAGCACTACACACCTTCGCCGGGTCACGTGTCGTCATTAATGTTCGCCATCACGTGACCGTAATGCGCCAATCAATAATGGCCCGGCGTCGTCACGTGTCCCAGTTGTCGCACGAGAAAACATGGCGGCGACGGAGCGCTCGAAATCTCTCTTATTCTTTCTATTGATTTATTTTCAGTAAAAATTCATCAATTTCCAAGCCATTATGCACAATATTATAGACGTTTGACAAATATCGACGGACATATTTCGCCATATGGCGTAGATATTAATTACACCTCCTGTCGCCAGGTGAAATATGGGCGCTCCAGATCAATAGGCTACGGCTTTTGTTTTTATTTGCGATTTTTTTTTCAGTTAAAATTTCCACTGAGATTTTTCCCTTGTTGAAGGGCACTGAGCACCTGCATAAAATATGGACTTGTTATTGCGCGATTTCGATTGTTTTGGTTTTTTGTGTGGATGACAGAATTATGTGTATACGTGTATGAACAAGCCCGCTTCCTCTCCCATTCTTTCCCGACGTACAGACACTCGCAAGCACACCCACACCCATATATATATATATATATATATATATATATATATATATATATATATATATATATATTACAGTGTGTGATGGAGAACTAAACCCTATAGATCTATAAACTACGAACCTATACATTCATCCAGACGTGGTTAGTACGTCTGGCTCGTTCATCAGTCGGTAGGTTAAAAAACCAGCAGCCTGGCGAACTTGGCAAATACATCCATAAGCGCCAACGTTTTAGCCCGATCCAGACACCATTCATCTGGTTAATTCTCCACATTTAAGCACAAAAACATCCGCCCATACATAGGTTCTAACAATCAATAAAACATTTATTAATAACAAGCATCGATAACGCCGCCTATTATCTGCTAACTGGATAATATTTCATCCACAGAATCAAGCTAATTTATCTATGGTCACGCGGTGGCTCCATCTGGTGCCCGGAGGCTGCATAACACCAATTAGCCTAATTAAATCGAACTTAGCAGGTAGCGCTTCTCGAACTTCCGGATTTCGTTCCCGTCGATGTCTCCGGATCTCGGAAACCCAGGGGCGCGAAAAACAACAGCTATGGCTACCTAGAGTAACGACGCTGTCTCGTCGCATACCCGGATACGTTGACGCGACCGCGATCCAGTCAAGATGGCTGTCGTATTGTGAATGGAACTATATAGATGAGTGTATAACTGCTACGTGAATCGTATCATGTGGTTACCTAAATTATATCAAATGGCTGTCAAATGGTATTATATCATATTTTTACTTCGACCAGGTATTATATCATACGGTTATATTACCAGCTATTAATCATGTCGTTGCCTGCTCCAGGTATGATATAAAATTACTATTTTATGTATTATGCGATTTTCTACTTTATGTATTATGTCTGCTTGATACCAGTTGTAGGTGTTTTATCTACTAATAACATGGTATTATGCAGAGTAAGCTACATAATGCATTATGATGTGTGACTACCTACTCCAGGTTTTAATATGTCATACGAAAACCTGTCCCAATAATTAGATCAGAGTAAATATATATATATTTTATATATATATATATATATATATATATATAATATATACTTACATAATTTCTAGATAATCAAGGATTAGGTGTACCATCTATGACTATATATAGTTATATTACCAGTAATATATATATTATATATATATATATATATATATATATATATATATATATATATACTACATGGTGAGTTTACCTGTTTCAGATATCAAACGATACAGCTACCTGTTCGATGTATTAGTATATATGTTATGCTGTTACCTGTTCGATGTATTAGTATATATGTTATGCTGTTACCTGTTCCAGGTGTTAGTATATCTGTTATGTTGTTACCTGTTCCGGGTGTTAGTATATATGTTATGCTGTTACCTGTTCCATGTGTTAGTATATATGTTATGTTGTTACCTGTTCCAGGTGTTAGTATATCTGTTATGCTGTTACCTGTTCCATGTGTTAGTATATCTGTTATGCTGTTACCTGTTCCATGTGTTAGTATATCTGTTACGCTGTTACCTGTTCCAGGTGTTAGTATATATGTTATGCTGTTACCTGTTCCATGTGTTAGTATATCTGTTACGCTGTTACCTGTTCGCGATATCACGGTCGTTAACACATGTTACCGGTCGTAAAGATCCGATTGGATCAGTGAATATCGATACTTCCCGTTAGTTTGTCACACCGCATTAGACCGAGCCAGATTACACCGACGACCATTGTCATCGCGACTTAAAGCTCATTAACCTGCTGCCATCGAAACATTCAGACCTTTTAGCGGTCATCTGCCGAGATTTACGAACAGCCGGCAAATTTGCCATAAATGCGTCACTTAGCGAGTTTATAAAGGCCGCGGACTGCGACGACTCGGAAGTTTGTATATTTGGAGCCGATTCGGTAAAATGACGGATTGCGATGATTGTGTAATTATTTTCCGGTTGAAAATCGCGGGACTTTTGTTAATAAGGACGTATGTCTGCCGGCCCAATGAATTCTGGCGCCGGGAGTTGACGATCCGATTGAGCGAATGGCTGCCTGTACGATCTGCGATAGGTTCCTGGAAGCGGATAGTGTCGATCTGTTTTGCTCGCTAACGTAAACGTGTTGGCCTTGTTAGGGTTTCGCGACGTTTATTCCGAGAGTTTGGGCGACAATCTCGTGATGAATAAACACCTTGTCTGTAACTGACAAACACGAACGCCAACAAAGAAGGTGCAATTACTACGACGACCCCCCCCCCCCCCTCCAACACTACCACCACTTCCAGAGATCCAGAGATCCACTGATATTGGCCACTATTTCTGTCGGCTGTACTTTGTGTACTTTCAGTCGGCTGTACTTTGTGTACTTTCTTTAACCTATGTACGCTGTGTACCTAATATCATCTGACGTCGCCATGAATTGGCTAAAGTGTTTAGAAATGCTCAACTCCGCACTCATTTCATGCACGGTAACGCAACATCCCATAAGTGCAAGACTATATGTAGAGGAATTTCGCACCTACACCAAAGTCAAAACGTCCTTGGGAAATGGCCAGGGTCGTGTGATTTGAACTCCCTAGAACAACGGATCAAAGACGAGGTTATTGCGCTAAATTGAATTGCTCCGGTCACACACTGACACGTATGGCCGAGGGGCATGTGTTAAGGTGAAAAACATCCCACAGACACACGCATAAGCCGGATCCGAACCCACAACCTGGAGACTAGATTTCAGCTGAATCTGATATCTAGCAGACTACGAGGAAATCCAGATGAAGACACACGAAAGGCCGAATTTCCAAAGTGCACTGGATTTACATTTGATTATCTAGTTCAATAACGAAACGAAATAAGTGGCTCATCGGTTGATTTTGAAATGCTCTATTCCCTCCTGACTTGCGGCAAAAAATGAAAATTTACTCTTGAAACACGTTTTGATACGAATACATCATGTGGGAACCTGTTGCGGATATAAAGTCGTGTTCGTGTATGACATCATTCAGTTACCCGCTCCATGCGGCTGTACGCCAAAGGTGTTATATCCTACGGATGACAGTTATAGCGTATGGTGGCTACCTGCTTCAGGTATTATATATGGGTAATGAATACCCGATCCAGATATCACATAATGTGGTTACCTGATGTAGATGTACTACCGAGTTGCCTGCATCAAATGTGGCTGTATAATAAGATAGATTATCCGGATACCCGTTCCACCTATTATATACGATGTGGCTCTATAGGCTCCAGATATCGCATCGCGCATTTACATTCTCGCATTTCTGTATTATAGTCTTACCTGCCCCAGGTATTATATCACACGGTTACCTCTAAGTGGTGTTGTTACGGTATAAGCCAGCACACCTAGATACCTGCTCCAGGTAATATCCTCCTTTGGGCTGCAGGTTAATCATCACTTGTGGATGGATTAAATGGCCCCCTCGGGTGATTAATAGTAATGAGTATAGAGAGAGGCTGCCGTGTTAGCCGCAGGCAGCCCGGTGGGCTCATCTGGGATGTGTGCCAGAATCTGACCCCGCGGAGCCCAATATGTTTTCAATATACGCTTACATTTTGACGAAGACCTGATTAACGGCTACCTTGACAAAGTCGCAAAGATATAATCACACCTCTGACACCTGCCAGAATCCGGATTATATATCAAGTCACTTCTTCAACCAATCCCCACCGAAACATCAATTATTGGAAAACACCCCCCTCTTTCTAACAATATTTGTTCTAGTCATTTGTTTAATTTATGTATGATCCCCCCCCCCCCGGACATCATTTTGTTCAACCTCTTACCTTTCCCACGATTACCTGAGAGTTAGTTCCGGATCGAAAATATTGCTTTGGAGAACTGCAGATGATTAACTAGGATTAGATGGAGTGACTTCTTCTTCCCAGTCAGGAGTAAAATAAACAGAATAAAGTACTCTGTAGTGTGTGTCTATGTGTGTATGTGAGTGCCAGAGAGAGATAGAGAGAGAGAGGAGGTGAGAGGGAGAGAGAGAGAGAGAGAGAAGGGAAGAGAGAGGGAGAAGGGAGAGAGAGAGGGGGAGAGAGGGAGAAGGAGAGAGGGGGAGAAATGAGACAAACATAGAGAGAGGGGGAGGGAGTGAGAGGGGGGAGAGGGAGAGAGAGAGAGACCGAGAGAGGGGGAAGCGGGAGAGACAGAGAGAGAGGATGAAAGGGGAGAGAGAGGGGGAGAGAGAGATAGAGTTAAAACGCGGGCGCAGGTGTAATGTTTTTATTGAAAAGGCAATTACCACTCGAAACTAGTTAACGACATATTTAATTACGTGTAGGTATATAATTAGAAACAAACGCGAATTAATTTATCACTTTACGAATCCAGAAGAAGATCATTTAAATAAAACAACGCTTTGTGCGGAAAACACTAAAGCCAAGAATTGATCGACCGCATTGATAAATGAAAATAAACCTTAAACAAGTAAGATATTAATACAGGAGTATATTTACTTCAGTAATGTAATGAGAAATCACAATAAGTTCAGAACACAACTCAACCCAATAGCAACGACCGGTTTCGACATAGGATGTCTCGTTGATAGCACCATCTAGACGATTCATCGGGGTATAACTTCCGGAGAGTGACTTCGCGTACTAAGACGTAACGTGTCACCACTCCCTCTGCGGTTGCGTATGTATGTGTTAAAGTCTGCGTGATTGTGTGCGTGCGTGCGTGCGTGCGTGCGTGGGAATGTTAGGAGGACGACGATAGCGTACCCGCACAAACAGCATCATTATTAACCGTGGCACCATCCAGGTAAGATCATTATTAAATAGGTAGACCACATCTAATACTATTACCATATATTACCTGCCTCGCAGGTGATTACACGCTATCAGCTATTGTCAGCATGTTAGTCAATGGTACATTAGTGACAGATCTGCTGGTCACGCCCTAATCTACATCCTACATCTGGTTAATTAACCCCAGATTACCTGCAGCCAATATGGCCTACACGAAGAGAGATCTAAATACAATGTGATCTAAATATGGTGTAAATATTTCTCAAACACTAGATGTCCTAAATATGAAGTATTTCATATTCTATGATTTAAATACGATAAGAACTTCATATTATATGTAATATGCCATATATATATATATATATATATATATATATATATATATATATATATATATATATATATATATATTAAATTATAATCGGCATGTTTTAAATGCGAACTGACCTAATACATAATGCTTAAAGGTCATTTCGTTCTTAGACGTTTATCATGACACAACCTAAATACTGAGTGACGTAAACACGATCCAGGATACGCGTAACACGACAGAACCAGATGTTGCATAAAAATAAAATAGTTTAAACACCAATCAACTAGTTGAGAGATCTAGGCACATATTACGACGTGCATCGAACATCAGATCGGCAGTTCTCGCGAGATGTGATCAAACTCACGAACACGCGATCACGCGACCTCTGTTTACCGGATCCATTCACAAAATCGGGATGTGTTTTTATAAACATAAATATACAAAGCGTAGTTCTCAGTCTCAAAGTACAAACGGATAGAGGGGCGTAACGTTTGTTCGGGATCGAGATGATATGATCATCAATTCCGGATCTAACGTGTGGCCGCGACTGTTCGGATAGACAAAAGAGCACCGGGACAGAAGGGGAAAAACCTGCAATCGGACAGGCTGTTGAGCCGCTCCACGGCTAATGTAAACAACTACACGTGTAGCTTCCCACAAATCTTTGCGAAACATCGCCGCAGCAACTCGTTGCCGGGCAGACGACAGCCGGGATCCGGGAAATGGCGGCATAAAACGATCTCCGGAGATCTAGGGATAGCGAGGGAAAGAAATAACATCACATTAAGGAGCACAACGGCGAGATTATTACGAAGGCCGGCATTAAACTGGAGAGTGTTGAAGAACCCACTCTACTGGTAGCTAAGAACAGCCCCCGGGGGGTTTGTCCGCCCTTTTCTCGGCCCACCCGTCCACCCCCGGGGGCTCGCCCGGTCTCGTCCGCGGTCTCTGGACACTGCGTGGGAAAATTAATCTTCGCCGATCAGATTATGAGAAATCGGTAGCTGTAAATCGAGGGAAAAAACCACTCGGTGGCAAGACGGCAGACCGGAAGTGCGTCATCGCTCTGTCTGCGCTGATATGTTATGGCGGAAGGGATTTGATTAGCGACTTTGGAATCCGGCACACGAGTGGGTCACCGTCGGTCTTGTGTTTGTTTATTGATTGGCTCTGGTCTTGGGTTTGTTTATTGATTGGCCCTGGGTCTTGTGTTTGTTTATTGATTGGCCCTGGGTCTTGTGTTTGTTTGTCTGTCTGATTGTTGATTGGCTGTGAGTCTTGCGTTTGTTCATTGATCGGCTGTCGATCTTGTGTTTGTTTGTTGGCTGTGGGTTTTGTGCTTGTTTGTTGGATGTGAATCTCGTGTTTGTAAAATGATTGGCCGTGGGTCTGTGTTTGTTTGTTTGTTTGTTTGTTTGTTTGTTTGTTTGTTTGTTTGTTTGTTTGTCGAGATTCTCGATTGCCTGTGGGTCTTACGTTTGTTAATTAATTGGCTGTGGATCTTGTGTTTGTTTGTAGGTTGTAAGTCTTGTCTTTGTTAAATGATTGGCTATGGGTCTTGGGTTTGCTTATTTGATTGTTTGTTGCCTGTGGGTGCTGCAATTGTTTATTGATTGGCTGTTGGTCTTTTGATTGCTTGTTGGTTGTTTTCACGTCTTATGTATACGTTGAGTAGGCTTGTTGATTGGCTGCGTGACTTGCTTTGATTGTCGATTGGACGTAGATGTTGGGCGTGCGTTTGTTGATTGGCTATGGGTATTGGCTAATTTCCTGATTGGCTATGGTTCTGATAATTGCTTCTAATTGACTGTGGGCCTGGCGTTTGCTGGGTTGTTGTTGTTGTTTTCTGCTGTTGCTATGAACGTTTGTTGGATGTAGGTCTTTCATTTGTTTGATTGTGTGTTTGATGTTTTCGCCCACTGATTGGTTGGATCAGCGCTGTCACTGTGCCAATTGTCTTAACGCTATTGGTTAGCATTCTGTGTTGACGGCTACGATTGGCTAGATTTGATTTGTGATGATTTGATTGGCTGACACAATTAGATCAGGATGGCTGCACTTGATGTATAAACTGGTAACAAAAGCTTTGACTATGGCAAATGGCGAAGGGATTGATCAGTGATTCATGCACGCACGCATGCACCCGCCTATTCACTCACTCGATTAGCGTGCTTGTATTTTAGTCTGTGCATGTCCTTTCGCCTTTACATCTGTATCGGTTTACAGTTCAGTCTCTCTCTCTCTCTCTCTCTATCTATCTATCTATATATATATCTATCTATCTATCTAGCTAGCTAGCTAGCTAGCTAGCTGTCTACCTTTCCGTCCATCCATCGGCCTGCTAATTCATATATATATATATATATATATATATCGGCCTGCCTTCCGTCCGTCTGTCTAAATCTTTCTCTCTCTCCCTCGCGGGCGCGTAGGTATATGTGTGTCTGCGTGCGCGCGCTTCCAGGTAAAGACCACCAGGAGGCGTTACCTATATATCCCACCAATAGCCAACACCTATATCTGCTACATTACGCCAGAAGCGACGACTGAATCAAATCAGATCCGATATAAAAACCAGGAGGCCTGGCGATAATTGAGTAAATTATGTACAAATCGAGACGGCAGAACGTCTTCTCCGTAAACACCGTAAACACCAGACGAAGCCCCGCGAAGTCACCGGCCAAAAAATACGTCATCGTATAATATCTGCGTCCATAAAGGCGCGACCCGCGTCATACGTCGTCGAAACTTATCATCCGACGACGCGAAAATGTCCGTCAGCCGCATCACGTGTCCAATCTAGATAGCGATATCATTGCGCCAAACCTCCGCCGCGGCGGTGAACGGTCACGAAAAAGAGTCCTCAGAAACGATGTCTAAAATGAGTGGATAAACGGGACTCGGGGGGATGGGGTTGGGGTGAGTTTATGGAGACATATCCCGGTCTTGGGTGTGTGAGTTACGACTCAAAGTTTACAAATTTGCCGAGAATGGAAAACGTGCCACACATATTCGCTGACGTCAGCGATTTCGGACGGGGAAAGGCGTCCGGTTTTTTGTTTGCGTTTTTCTTAGACTTTTGACGTAGGTGGATGTTATTGGCTCCCGTCGCGCATGCGCAATGAGAGACTGCGTAGTCGGTCTTCAACTCGCCAATTCCGGGGAGGATCCCTTCTCGTTAGAAATGTCATTGTCGTGTTAACGTGTAGTATAGCTATGGGTCATAGGGGCGGAGGGGGGGGGGTTCTGTCTATGTTTGCATTTACACTATGGTTCAATCAAACGCTCGGAGGGGGGAGGGAGGGGAGTTGCACCGGTCCGCAGTGGAACCACATGAGGATAGAACATGAATGTTGATGATGCTAGAAAGTGCACCTGCTCACACAGTCTTTCGAATGAATAGACGAATACATGCACATACCATGCACGTAAATAACACAGTATATTGCGTTGCGTTAAGTCCCGTTCCTTACTACAGCTAAGGTTAATGGACGGGGGGCGGGATGTTACGTGTACGAACTTGAAAAATGGCGATTCAATTCCTTTCGATTCCCTGATGAATCGTCAAGCGTTTGTATTCATAAATTGAATTTATTTGTTCCAGTCGGCGCTCGCGTACGAGAAGCTGATGATTTGTCCCACAGACTAATAAGTCACTCAGACTTAATAATAATATATAATATGATATTAATATGAATTATATATATATATATATATATATATATATATATATATATATATATATATATTTATATATATATATATATATATATATATATATATATATATATATATTTCCTAAAGACACGGTTGTGCTATATATATATATATATATATATATATATATATATATATATATATATATATATATATATATATATATATATATATATATATATATATATAAACAAGCTCAAACAGAAATACAAATTGAAATTACTGAAGTGTACTCCATGAGCCCGTACCAACTAAACTGTACTAAACTGACATGTACCCAAACAATATATGATGTTGATGTATCGAGTTCAAGAATATTGATATTTCTGTTAATGATGTTATCATTGTCAAAAGACGTCATTGTCTTTAAGATTATTATTATTATTATTATTATTATTATTATTATGGATGACCCAGATTTTTTCAGCACATCATCGTTTAACTCATCATTGTCAAATGCTCCTCTGTCAGCCGAGTGAGACGAGCAATGTACAGGCTGAGAGAAGAAGGTGAAACTTTCTCTAATGACAGTACGAGGATTCGAACTCGGTAATATCCGGAAAACCTTCGACGGTGTGTGATCCACGACCAATAACCAATAACAGCGAAGCTACATCTTTGTGTTCAAGAGGTTAATTTGACGACTTACGATGTACGCAATGTGGCAGGGCGAGAGTAAAGGCACTGGATAAGAGAATAAACAATCCCGATTGTAACACATCGGACGAAGCTGGATCCGGAGAGAGAAAACTAAGCAGCGAGTTTTCATACTGAAATGTGTAAGGTCCCATCAATCCGGAAGCAATGACTATGTCAGTTAGTGTTATACTGTAGTGTTCGGTATATACACGCGCGGCCTTGCGCGGAGTCAACACCGTGTATGTCATTTCCTAAACGAGTATTCCACTCCTCTAGTTATATTTGCCGATTTGGAATTTCTATATAACTAACTAAACTAAATAAAATAATCACTCATTTACTCACTTACTCACTCATTAAATCACTAGCTCACTTCACTTTGAGGTCGCAGTCTTTCAGGAGCTTGGACAATTTCCGAACATTTGTTTGTAAATGTGAGCCGGCAGATGGCGTTGTTCTGCCATGGGAATGGGTATTAGAGTTGATGGTTGTGTACTGCACGGGACGTTGAGGAATATGGATGAGCATCGGCGGGGGGGGGTCTTCTTTGAGAAAGACGTCAATATTGCAGATGTCTGAAGCATCCAGCAATGACTGAGTATGGCTGTTGGTTTGTTTGTCTGTCCGTATGTCTGTCAGCACTGGCTGTCTGTCAAGTTGTCTGTCTGTCCGTCTATCAGCACTGGCTGTCTGTTTAGTTGCCTGTCAATGTATCAGTCTATCAGCGCTCTCTCTCTCTCTCTCTCTCTCGCTCTGTCTGCATCTCTGTTCGCTTGGTGTTTTAATCTGTACATCTGCCCGTCTATCTGTCTTTCTGTCCTTACCTTTATCAGCTAACACACACACACACATACACACACACACACAGAGAGAGAGAGAGAGAGAGAGAGAGAGAGAGAGACAGACAGACACACACACACACACACACACACACACACACACACACACACACACACACACACACACACACACACAC
The DNA here is from genome assembly GCA_025642065.1 of Paralvinella palmiformis. Taxonomy (NCBI): domain Eukaryota; kingdom Metazoa; phylum Annelida; class Polychaeta; order Terebellida; family Alvinellidae; genus Paralvinella; species Paralvinella palmiformis. The sequence goes on from JAODUP010000123.1 coordinate 413,078, forward strand.
ACACACACATATATATATATATATATATATATATATATATTCTTTGTAATAAACTATAAACTTAATCAACAACATGTTGCTTTTTGAATCTGGTTCCCTTTCATTTTGAAAACCAACTCTTGACTAATAATTCTCAGAACCAGTCAGCTTCCTGGCATACACCACATCATGCAAATAACATATGGTTAAGTATTTAGTATCACAAAATATAGAATCCTTTAGATCGATCTGAATGGATGGCAATTTTTTACGCGTTATACCTCCAATGTTTGCGTCATGTAAAAATAATCCTGATGCTCAATTCTTCGTGCGATATCATTTCCGGATCTTTCGATTCGGTGTATCAAATTCAAGGTCAAGGTGATGGTAAAAATGTGTATTGCCTTTCAAACTATGCGTAAGTCGAAATTTACTTGAGGAATTTGTGGTTGTTGTTAAATCTCCGCTCAAATAATAACAATAGCAACAAGAATAACAAATTGTCTGTCATTTAGATCATCAACAGCGTGACGCCTCATCTTCATTATCTTGGGGCGCATCCGTAGTCTAGCGGTAGCGTATTGGACCGCAGATCACTATCACCCGTGTTCAAATCTAGGCGTGGGCATATCTGGTGGTTGTTTCATCTTTCACTTCGCTTCATTACCTTTGGAGGTCGCTCGGCCAATTTAGCCTATACCGTGTGCACATTATCATCATCATCATCATCATCATCTTGACGATTAATGCCGAAATCGTCAACATTCATTACGATCTCTATTTCGGAAGCCGTTATATCTATTGCCCTTAAAAATTGGATCTATCAACATCATCAACCGCATCTCGTGATTTGATTAGAAATAGCCCGTGTATGATAAAGTACAATTAAATTAGCTCAAAACCTTTGCCAATGGTTCATTATGCGATTCGTCGGACGTCTCCGCCTAGCAGCCCGGACATCGTAAACACCTGTATCCTGGTTGGAGATTTCAATGTCATTAGCTTCCAGTGCTTTGACGGCGTAACGGGATCCCTAAACACAATTACCATTTGACAGACGAACAATTAGCCCGAGAAACAATTTCTCTCCGGACGCCCATTGATCCAGAGACGAACACAAACACACACACCTACACCGACACACACGCGCGCGCACACACGCGCACACAGACCCACACACAACCGGTCAACCTCGCGCCATAACCGTTAAGCCGAAAGGCCTCTAATGGCGGGGAGACATTAGGGAATGCTGATGAAGGCAGGCCAAGAGTTGTGTCATCAACTGGGGGCAAATAGCGGTGTCGTAGCTCACCTGGGTCGCGGCTAGAGTTAGCGCTAATATTTACACGGAGAGAACAAATGGAAATATGCAAATCAGCTAGTTGGCTGACATGAGCAGATAGACGAAGTGATGGACGGACGTGCAGACAGATGGGTTGATAAACAACATCAGTAGTGGCCCAGTTATTGTTTGCTTTTGTTGTGTAAATGTAATCGTATCGGATTCGGACAGGGCATGGAATTAATTATGTTCCGACTGATTGTGTGACTGTATTACTGTGTGACTGTATTACTGTGTGACTGTATTACTGTGTGACTTTATCACTGTGGGACCATATCACTGTTTGACTAAATCACTTACGTACAGCGCGATTATCTTTCCATTTATTGTCTAACCTTACGAATGGTGTGACCGAATTAAATGTGTACAAGGCATCTGTGCTGCTATATAGTACTGTATAAGTGTATGACTGTGTGACCTAATTAAATATGTACAAGGCATCTGTGCTGCTATATAATACTGTACAAGTGTATGACTGTGTGACCGAATTAAACATGTACAAGGCATCTGTGCTGCTATATAGTACTGCATAAGTGTATGACTGTGTGACCGAATTAAGTATGTACAAGGCATCTGTGCTGCTATATAGTACTATATAAGTGTATGATTGTGTGACCGAATTAAGTATGTACAAGGCATCTGTGCTGCTATATAGTACTGTATAAGTGTATGATTGTGTGACCGAATTAAGTATGTACAAGGCATCTGTGCTGCTATATAGTACTGTACAAGTGTATGACTGTGTGACCTAATTAAATATGTACAAGGCATCTGTGCTGCTATATAGTACTGCATAAGTGTATGACTGTGTGACCTAATTAAATATGTACAAGGCATCTGTGCTGCTATATAATACTGTATAAGTGTATGACTGTGTGACCGAATTAAACATGTACAAGGCATCTGTGCGGCTATGGAACTGTATAAGTGATTTTTAGCCGTGTGACTGTATGAATGAAATGGATAGGTGCTGTTTACTAGTAGTTGTATAGCTGAATGTCCTTGTGTGGCTGTGATAAGATAGGATGACACAAGATATGATGTATTCAGCATAGCATGCATACAAGGTAGGTTGTATACAATATCTGCTGTATACAGCAGCGGCTTTATATTTTGAGAATGCAGTATTTATAATCGAGCTATATTGTATAGCGAACCTTTCCTAAAAAGGAATATTTTGTTGTTGAAATCAGTTGCATTTAATTTTGTTTTATGTACACTGGCTATAAGATCTCTCTCTCTCTCTCTCTCTCTCTCAACCTGTGTGTTTGCGTGTGCGTGTGTGTGTGTGTGTGTGCCATTCCAAGCAAAATGATGGTACGCAATGCATCCACCCGTACCATCTACTAGTAAAAAAGTCCCCTTTATAACCGTACCTAGTTGCCATTATTAAGTGTGTTATAAATGCGCATAAATTATGCTAATTGATGTAAATATTATATTAAATATTTAAGCGTCGCATCGGTCAACGACATTGGCCCATATCTCACCAAACTACATGGCATACCATAAACCATATTCCAGGATACAAACGCTATGTAGGACCATAGCTTTACACGAATTATATCACATACCGTGATATCATCATTCATACCACATTATACTACCAGATTATTAATGATATTACTTAGATACCCCTAATCTCTCGCTTTCTATGGCGCCAATCCTAAGTATAATTAATCTCTTTCGCGCAAGTATAAATTATGTTAATTGTGTTAATTTATGCTAACATTGCGGGGTTTTCCAAATGCCTTACGCGCGTACATCAGCCATTTTTTGTGACCTATTAATATATATGTGATTAAGCCTCTCTTACTGGGAGATTCATCAGGTGTAGGTAGGTGATAAAAAGCTAGGACACGATTATGGCGTCAATCAGCGTTATGTTCTTAATAAAGATGGGGTGTGTTCACTGGAATAAGAAAGTTAACCGCGTTAATCAAATATATAGTCACTTACCTGTATACTGAGCTACCGCGTGAATGACGTAGAAAAACACCGTCACGTGACTGGACCACGTTACTGGTGTGCGTCTCCTTGCGTCCAGCATTCTCCTCAATTAAGAGTTTTCAACTAGAGACACCTACTGTAACTGATAGTGTCCGGTTAAAGTCTCTAGGTTCGGAGCCAAATCTTGGCTAATGTCCGTTACGAGGAGAGTTCCCTCCAACCGGAAGTGGGCCTCCGACTGGCGATGACGTGCGAAGATCGAGCCTATGTAGTGACGTAACGGTGATAGTGATCCGGAATGACGCCAAGTCCGGAACGGGGATAGATCCTGCGGCACTTGATGACAGTTTGATATCCGAACTATTGGTATGATTGATGAATTGTCTAGGAGTGCGCGCGCTACTACACGCGTCTGCGCACAGATGGAGACACGTGTTGATAGCGTGACTCGTAATGGTAGACTGTCCAGGGCTCAGTGTGTCTGTCTCTCTGTATCTCTCTGTCTGTCGCTGGTTACTGGAGGGAAGCCCCCCCCCCACACACACACACACACTTCGTCACTCTAAGTCAACGGATCTCTCTATCTCCCTCCCTCCCTACCTACCTCCCTCTCTCTCTCTCTCTCTCTCTCTGTATGTGTGTATGTGTGTGTGTTTGTGTGTGTATTATTTCAACCGCATCTATTTACATGTCTATCTATCTATCTATCTATCTATCTATCTATCTATCTATCTATCTATACATATTAGTGTACTCTCTCTCTCTCTCTCTCTCTCTCTCAATGTATATATGTCTCTCTATATCTCTTTATCCGCGATTATGTATTTATCTGTCCATCTGTTAGCCCTGTGTGCATCCCAATACCTGTTTGTCTGTCTGTCTATCTATCTATCTCTTCCCCTCTGTCTGTCCGTCCGTCCGTCTGTCATCGATGTTAATTGTTCCCACTAGGAGCTCTGCCCATTAGATACCAGAAGCGCTCGGCCGCCGCCTACCAATAAACCTGGCACGACGCTAGAGGGCGTGGTGTATCGGCGCCGATAAACACACCACCTATCGGTCGGCGATCGATGTTCGGTTCGGCGGTGCGCCGAACACGCAAAGCTCGGGCCCACGTGACCATCGCACGCCGCCGCCACCTGGGGGCGTGCCACGTCATGTTTTATTCACGTCCTCTGGCAGCCGAGCGCTGACCAAATCCGATCCGGAAGGTTAATCAACGACGTTATCCGGAACGATCCAGAAGTCGTGCCCGGCCTATTTACGACTAAGTGGCGCGGCGTGTGTAAGCATTAGCAACAAACGCCCGCCCGTAGTCCGCTCTTGGCCCGCTCCTGGTCCGCCGTCGGTAGGGGCGCGGGAATGAGGGACAGAGAAATTGTGCCCGGGCCACATTCTGGAGAACCGAGAAAAACATCCGTCCCACCGTCTGGATCGGCTGACCTCTACTTTATCCAGACGTGACCTTTACGCGGTCATTTTCCCGTCATTTAGCATTTGCCGGTCGCCGCTAGGTGGAGCTTTATGACCTATTTACGGTCTTCGCGTTCGAGTTCCGGTTCCGTGTTTGTCAAGCAGCCGCTAAATGTTCATATATCGACGGCTGTCCGCTTGGCGGACGGAGCGGGGGGTTGGAGCGGGGGCAGGCGGAGGCCGTTATGAAATAACTCCCACAGGCTCGGTTCACGTGACCACCGGTAACCACGTGCCGTGACGTCAGCCGAGGTATGTTCGTCAGCGAGATAACCGCATAAAATCCCGGATCTGAAACAGGATTCTAGTCCATTTTGTGGTGAGTTTATATCGTCGACTGGTCACCTTATCGTCTGCGGCAGATAGATCAGTAATGGGGGGAGGGAGGTTATTTACGTGAAACACGTAAAATGGGAGAGTGTATTCTGACAGTTACTGGTGTTATGGATAATGGTGTGTGCGTGCGTGTTTGCGTGCGTGTGTTATCGTGTGTGTGCATGCGTGTGTGTGATATATATATATATATATATATATATATATGTGTGTGTGTGTGTGTGTGTGTGTGTGTGTGGAGAGAGAGAGAGAGAGAGAGAGTTTGTGTGTGTGTGTGTGTGTGTGTGTGTGTGTGTGTGTGTGTGTGTGTGTGTGTGTGTGTGTGTGTGTGTGTGTGTGTATGGGAAGAGGTAAGGGGAGGGGGAGCTCTATCAGCGGGTATGTCCATCTATAGGGATGTTGTGAGCATCACTTTATGGTTTCTGTTGTTGTTGTTGTTGTTGTTGTTGTTGTTGTTGTTCTAGGTAGTTCAACACCAAACAGATAAAACGTTTATCGATTGATATTTACTGAATTTGTAATTGTTATATATAACTAATTATAAGTCACAATATACAATGTAGTTTATCTTGAAATATTATTATTATTGTTTTATTATTATTATTATTATTATTATTATTATTATTATTATTATTATTATTATTTGTATTATCATCATCATCATCATCAGCTGCAGCAGCAACAACATTATATTAAGGTAGCGATATGAGTTGATTGTGAAGATAAATATATATACGTGTGTGTGTGTATGTATATATATATATATATATATATATATATAGTACGTGGATAACAACTTCATGTGTGAGGTCGTATATAAGAGTACCTGTATACGGTCAACGTATGGATGACGTTATATTGTTATACAGGTGTGAGGTATATGTGAAGGCAAGGATGCATAAATATTTCCAACCAGGATAACGTCCATAGATAATATTATAACACCGAGATATGTCCCACTAATATCCAGTAATGTAACCAGGTGGGCGCCTCGTTTTGTATCTATCTTAAACATAGGCACCTAACATTGTATTATATTGCGCAGAATCTGCAGATGGCGCAAAAACATATATAATACGACATGATGCTAACATGACATCGGATAAAATGCAGGATTGACACCAAGCAGTTTATTTTGATATAGAGGGGTAGACTGTTAGCGTATAAAGCGTAAGATGTTAACGAGGCGTCAGCACAAATTAGGTTATTCAGTAGAAGGTTGATTCTGTGGATGTCACATCCCAGGATGCAATACGACGGGAAATCCCCCCACGATAAAACCAGATCGGTTAGGAATGGCGTTTTCAGGTGGGATTACGGGATGTATACCATGATAGATAAACACACCTGCCACATATGACACACATTCTCTCTCTCTCTTTCACATACACACACACATCAACACACACACACACCCTCACTCTCTCCCCCTCTCTATCTATTTATCTATCTATCTAGCTCTAACACACACCCTCACTCTCTCTCTCTCTCTCTCTCTCTCTCTCTCCTCACTCACTCATCTCTCTCTCTCTCTCTCTCTCTCTCTCTCTCTCTCCACTCGCACATTCTCTCATTCTCTCTCGCGCGCTCTTTCTCTCTCTCACTCGCACATTCTCTCTCGCTCGCACATTCTTTCTCTCTCTCTCTCTCTCTCTCTCTCTATATATATATATATATATATATATATATATATATATATACACACACACAAACATACCCACACACTCACCATAACACTATATCACTATACTAGAACATGCTCCTCGGGCGGTTGATAAAGGTTATTTCTACCCAAACAGTGTCAACATCTATCATAGTAATTGTCCTCTTCCGCTGCTGATACATCTACGTCATTTCCGGTATAAATAGTCACGTGGGAGGCAGCCATATCTGGAACGAGATGAGCGTATCACGTGACTTCCTATCATAGAGGAAGTCCTAGAGTATTATAGATAAATAGTGAGATGACATCAGAGGGCAGATGATTCTGGGGATGGGGATGGTTACTGTCATACTGGAGGACTGCTTGGATTGTGTTATGTCCTAAAGTGTATGCTGTATATCTCCTAAAGAGAGTAAGGGGGAGAGTTAAGAAAGTGAAATAGACAGATAGGTAGAGAGATAGATAGATGGGATAGATAGATAGATAGATAGATAGATAAATAGATAGATAGATAGATAGATAGATAGAGAGCCTTGTTTATTAAATATACTGGCACACATCACATGGAAACCACACCCTTGTCCTACTGTATTTTCGCCTACCTGGATCTCTCCTCTCTCTCTCTCTCTCTCTTTTTTGCTGTGTGTGTGTGTGTGTGTGTGTGTGTCTCTCTGTTGTGTGTGTGTGTGTGTGTGTGTCTTTTGTGTGTGTGTGTGTGTGTGTGTGTGTGTGTGTGTGTGTGTGTGTGTGTGTGTGTGTGGGGTTTGGCGCGCGCGCGTGTGTGTGTGTAGGGGTGGGATATGAATTCATGTAAATATGTCCTTAGAGTGGCATCTTCATACAAGTACACATACCACACAATTTCGCGTATGTACTGCCGTACAGACAATTTCATGTTTTAAACGCTTAATCATTGGCGAAGATTGTATAAATGGCATAACATACTGTATATGTCACTGTCAGCAATCTTTACTCTACTGATGTATATTGTTTTGTAACTTTATCAGTATATTCATTAAAAAAAGAATTAAACTAATTTTAATTATTCTAATATATATGATAATATAAATCTTTTTTGGCCCAGTTTAATGAGGGTTTGTCTTCCATTTTGAAAATGTTAATCCTAGTCATAACGTATCCTCTTTGTTGATCATACCGTTCAGTACAATAACATTACAATGTACTAGCGCCTACAACTTTCTAATAATTTAAGACATCAGGCGTTTCAAAAATATTTGTGGACTTTATCCAATAAATATTTATAAACAGCAGGTGGATTATATAGAGAAATAGGAATTTTACAATCTGCATCATCTTAAACATCTGAGTGAGTGAATGAATGATGAGTGAGTGAGTGAGTGAGTGAGTGAATATTCAGCGAGTGAATAATTGTCCTAAGAATCTCCCAAAATATATAATTACATGTTTACAGGAGGTCCTCGTCTTACGAACACCTGGGGCGCCTCCGTGGTCTACCGGTAGCGTGTTGGACCACAGATCACTACCACCCGTGTTCGAATCCCGGCGTGGGCATATCTGAAGGTTGTTTCGTCTTTCACTTCGTCTTATTACCTTTGGAGGTCACTCGGCCCATTTAGCCTACCATGTGCACAAAAGTGGCCGTAGAACATCAATCAACGTCATTATATTATGAACACCTAATTTGTATGAAAATCGAATCACACGCTCCAAATGTACGACCCCCCTCAACCGTGAGCTTTAAATCATTGTGCAATAAGTACTTGAATCACTCGACTGTGCAAACACATTGTTATATTTGTTATTTATGTAAGAATAACAACTCCTAACAATAAAGTACACTCTCATCACTGGAATGTACGCTTAGGAGACATAATGAGGGGGTCAGGTATACCCCCAAAACCCCACAAAAACCAAGCTATCCTAAAAGACACGTAATCCAAGATGGCGTATGGCGAGAACTGGGAGGGTCTACCTCCTCGGCTAGGTGACGCTTGATGACGTATTCTTCCGCGCATGCCACGCCACAATCTCGTTCGCTGGTCCGGAACTACGGTTTCAGTGGCGGATCTATGGGCGGGTCAAAGGGGGGTCTGGTCCCCACCTCTCAGGGGGTCAGAACCACAGAACCATCTCTAGTAGGGATCCTCCATCTTTTAAGGCAATAAATCATTTGGCGACATAATCACTAGTAGTAGTACTGCGAATTTGTCATTCTTAAATAACCACACATTGAGTATTTCGTAATGTGTGTCTGATAGCATTAGTATTTAACAGACAAATCACAATATACTTCATTTTACACTAAGTTACTAAGTTATTTAGTATAAAATGAAGCATAATTGTGATTTGTCAGTTAAATAATAACTTAGTAAGTTTCTGGAGCTTGCGCTCAAACACTACTGCTCCAATACTGAGCTTTCTGAACACGTGGTCACTTGCTTTGATGGTATGGTTAATCCACACGTTTATCCAGAGTTTATTGAAAGTCGGTGGAATTGGGATCACGACATCAATACTACGGCTCATGGTTTAAAAGTAGTCTGCAAAGTTTTGGAGTTATTGTTGGCTTCACAGTATTGAACAAAAATTTTTGATTATTTGAAAGTTTTATCAAGCTAAACTACAAAGAAGAGATATTGACGTATTTGAGGCATACTCAATGATTGGCATTATCAAGTCAGAGATTCAATGTTTGAAGGATGACGTTGGTCTAGAATTCCAGAGATGGTACGACGAAGCAAAGGAGCTGGCTTCATATATAGGTACTGAAGAGGAAATGCGAAAGGTTCCAAGGACTCGGGTTAATAGGTCAAATGTACCTGCTGACCCACTTCTTTATTACAAGAGAACAATTGGCATTCCTTTTATTGATATATTAATCTAACGGCTGCAGAACCGTTTCTCTGCAGACAATTGCTGACCAGTGAGTATATTGCTGAGTCTAATACCATCTTTAATTGTCGAACTAGAGATGCCTCTTGAATCATGGCATGACAACCTGCTAACTACCAGGTCATTAGATAATGAGGTATCCAGATGGTTCAATATATGGTCCACACAGTCTGACAGGGCAGATTAACCTGATATTTTGATGAAATCTCCTTAGTATTTGCAGATCCAGATTCCTTTCCAAACATTCGAATTTACTGGTATTAGAATGTACCCTGCTCGCTACATCTGCCGAAGCAGAGCGTAGTTTCTCTGTGTTGAGGATAATTAATCAAAAGCTATTTGCCTTAATATTAATGAAAGATGCATTACCGCAAACACATCGATTTAAAAAAATGCAGACAGGTTTCAAAGAACACCCTAGACGTTTGTTAAAGGCCAGTAAATGGGTAATAAATATTTTAAACATTACTATTTCTTTCTCATAAGTAAGTACCTTGAAATAAATGGTCAGTCTTGTTATTAAATATTTGACATAACGGGTAACCCCCCAAAATCCTAACAATCTGTATATACCGGTACACTGAACCAACACCAAGTCTCATAACGTGGATCTTTCTTTACTGGAATGTCCACTTTTCCCATTTTTATACACAGTATTTACATCTAAGCATTTTCTTCTACAGAGAAAGAGGGAGATCAACCTCTCTCGTATAATGGCTTCGCCCTTGGTTAGACCCCCACCCAACAAATCCTGGATCCGCACCTGGACCTTACGGGAGTTCGAGTTGTCGTAAGTCGGAGCCACCGTAAACCAAAGACTTCCAGTATTAACAAAGTTAGATCTCCAGAAGCGTACGATTAATGTACGTGCTTCCGCTTTTGTACGTAACATGCATGTAGCCGCTTTCCGATGGGCGTGACTTATTTGTCGCATACGAAAAGCGGATTAGCTGGTTCCCACAGGCTGATGAGTAGACCAGACACATGTATAGGTATGCGTATGTATAGGTATGCGTATGTATAGGTATGTGTTTTAAACATTTTATATTTAGATTAACGTATAAGTTTATTTATGTATATATTTATGGAGGTATAGGTCTCAAAGGATGTTTAGATGTTGATGTTCTGAGCCGGTGCCATTGTATATATATATATATATATATATATATATATAATATAACACCCACCCACACAGACGCGCACACACCTGTCGGACGTCTATTGATACAGTTGATATAGAAAGGATTTGTTTGGTTATTCGAATCCAGAATAAAGCTGAGGTCAGCAGCTGTGGTTGTCAAAATGTTCTATGTATAGGTCTCTCTTTCCCTGTCTTGTCTATCTGTCGCTCTATCCGTCTAATGATCTTTTTTATTTCTCTGTCTGTTTTTCTTTCTCCCGACATATGGCGGACACCCCGGGAGAATGCCAGAAGCGATTACAGTTACAAACGTCCACAGTCCACGATACTCGTTCGTTATCCGCCAAATAAAACCGAACCTTTCTATCTATTCCATCAATTGATGACGTGTCTATGTTGTCACAGGAAGTCATAACGTCTAATATCTGCCCTTATCAAAATATACGATAATATCTCTCTCTCTGTCTCTCTCCGAACACGCTAATACATCAATTGTTTAATCCCCAAAGGTGTTATAAATAAATTAGTTCACGCTAAGTACGCCTAAAAAATAACTTATATAACAGTGACACCACTATTACCGATATCCCGCGTTTAATGGACGCTTCGAATGAGAAAAAATACGAAACTACGGATCGCAAATACGGAACATAAATTATAAATTTGAACGCATTAAGTGCTCGTTAACCGAATAATCGGGACGTTATGATGCCGTTGTATGGCGCACGTTATGATAGATCTTCGGGCTTGCAATCAGTCTCTATCAACGCCTACGCGGTCCTTGGGCACGTAATCCGGAACGGAAATTGTGGATCCCGATGAGGCGACAAGACAACGGATTCAAAGTTATCTGACGAGTCTCAAGGCCAAAATGTTTTGGCCGTTGCCAAGTCGACATAGAATAATTTCGTACCCCGGTTTAGGAGGTGGTTTTTCTTCTTTATTAAATCTGTTATAGACGCCTGCCCGGATATGTGCCTAAAAGTGATCCGCGCATTGCTAATTGCCGATTTCACTTAAAATAATATCTACGGTATTTCTTTCTTCTTCTTCTTTAAATAAGAATCTCCTTCACAAATACGCTTAGTTCCTTTCTCGTAAGACGGAGACGTCCTTTGTCGTAAACTTTGTTTCTTCTTCGGGGCGATATTAAAATAACCACCACCACCACAACAACAACAACAACAACAACAACAATAACAACAACAATAACAACAACAACAACAACAATAATAATTGTATTTCTGTTAAATGTCGATCATTTGAAATTTATTTTGATTGACGTGTAATGCGTAGAACTCGATTGCGGGTTCTGGTTCCAATCGACCTATTTTTATTCCGGATCGCTCCTATTTCCGGTTTTCTGGAGTTCGCCGACTTGAGATGGACGTCAAATTATAAAAAGGTAAGCTGACTGATTGAGAGATGTTAATTCGTTTATTCAATAACACATAAGTATAAACCCGCACAAGCATCGGCAACACACACATGCACACACGCGCACACACGCAAACGCAAACACCGACGCATACGCAATTAAAATAACAAGTAAAATAGGTGATTTATGAAGAAAGAGTGTACGATCACAATGAAAAGGCTGATTTATGTAATATTTTGTATGTATGGGTGCTGGCGCGCGCGCGCGCGAGCGAACACGTGCGTATACGAAACGTAAGTTTAAAGCATACGTCATAACTGTACAATCCAGGAAGTAGATATCATCCATAGAGCGAGATAGATATATATATATATATATAGACAGAGAGATATATATATATATAGTATCACGTGACCATATGCTATTGTCGTGCCTCGTATATCGGTGTATCGGTGCCGTCCTTGACCTCTCCAGGAACACGTGCTAGTCTGGAACTGAGCCGACGATCGGCGCTGTACGGCGGAAGTGGTTTTATCCGCGGATAGGTGTCGGTCTGGGATCGCAAGTTACGACCGATCCCGTAGCAATCCCGACCATTTGAGCAGCAGCGTACACCGTCGGTCACGTGGATGTCGCTGATAATGTCACATGGTTTCAGCGGCTGCGCGATCTGGCCCTGGCGGCTATCCACGTCCGGCGCCGGGTAATCCAGATCGGCGAGCTCGATGGTGGGCGTCGTCCCGTAGAGGTACTCTCCCGGATTCGCCGGGATCCCGACCTTGTTATCCATGGCCGGGATCGCCTTCGGGTCGGCCGCCAGGTGGCACTCGCACATCATCGGAGGAGGAGGGCGCACCTCGACCAATCGGTAGATGTTTTGCTGATCCGGATCGAGTCCGTGTCCGGACATTAGCGGGTTTCCGGAATCCTGTTTCATGTCCTGACGATTTCTGGGAAATAAAACTAATAATTAAAATTTTGTTTATTATTTAAAACTATAATCATTAGTTATAATTGTTCTTGGTGTTATTTTTTATGAATATTTAAACTGTCAAAATATGTGCAGTAAATGTTGCATTTATTGTTGTTGTTGTTATTGTTGTTGTTGCTGCTGTTGTTGTTGTTGTAATCTGGAGATATAATGATCAAAAACCCAGAGGAATAAATTTTTGACGTAACGAGAGGGGTGGGTCAGGGGGTTGTTAGAAATATTAGGAAAACGATGAGGTGAGTGACCGGGAAGATTAGAGGTGAGGAAATTGAGCAGAAAATGGGGTCAGATGGGAGGATATATATATATATATATATATATATAGAGAGAGAGAGAGAGAGAGAGACTCGAGCAAGTAAGAAAAGAGCAGAGAAAATGAGCTCTCTCTATCTATATTATATTCTGTGTCATCAGAACCTATTCCATAATTTCCTCAGGGAGCACATTAAAAGTCAGCACGAGAACAACTTACCGTCGACGACAGATGAATATACCGATAAGAAAGACGAACCCAAGAACAACACCGACGACCACACCTATAGCTATAGCTACTAATAAACCTGCAATGTAACATAAACATAGTGTTATATATATATATATATATATATATATATATGTGGGTGTATAGGTATATATAGGTAAACACTGACTATTTTGGGTTTACACGCGTAGGTGTATTTATGTGTGTGTGTGCGTGTTTTGTGCGCGCGCGTGTGTGTAGTTTGGTAATTAACAGCATGTTACGTTACACACACATATACGCGCACACACAAACACACATCCGCGTGCGTACATGCACGCACACACACACACATATATATATATATATATATATATATACGCACGCACACAGACATATGCACGCACACACACACACACACAGAGACAAAAAATAGACACACACGCGCGCGCACAAAGGTAATTGTCAATCTGTACGTTATCGTCTCTGGATCTTGTCACGTGACCACTTCCTTGACGGCCATAACGTGATGGAAATACATAATCCCGTTCGTACGTCATTCGTCACATCCGGATTGATCTATTCCTGATCACTGCCTAAATCGCCAAGACATTGACGCGTGTAACACGTGTCGTTCGGGATCAAACGAACCGACGGCAACAAGCTCCCGATGGCGGGAGATCACGTCGTCTTGGCATTAATAAACCCTAAACATAAATATTATACAATCAACTTCAAATATTTGAAGTACCAGAAAATGGGAGGGGGGGTCGATTCTGAATATTACGATTTTTCAGCTAGATATTCAGATGGGAATATTCAGTTCTACTCCGACAGTATTCTAAGGTCCTCTTTCCTCGTACTTATTTTGGACTTGTACGAATCAGTGCGCCTCCGTGGTCTAACGGTAGCGTGTTGGACCACAGATCGCTTACCACCCGTGTTCGAATCTCGACGTGCGGATATCTGAAGGGTGTTTCATCTTTGACTTCGCTTCATTAACTTTGGAGGTCGCTCGCCCCTTGTGCACAAAAGTTGCCGTAAAACATCAATCATCATCATCATCAGCATCATGTATGAATCACTTCGCTATATTGCTAATAATATGTTTAGAATATATTCAGTTATATGTCATCCCAATGGGGGGGGGGCTTAATGGGGGCTAAATATAAGAGAAACTGTTCCCTCTCTATAACAGATCGGGATTGAAAATAAATAGATATGACTGGATATGACTTTTTCAAATCGGAGCTTCACATTGTCAGTCATCCTTCTCTCCGACAAGATGATAGTATTTGCTTGTCGTTGCATCGTCATATTTTTAACAGGTAAGTTGTCTATTCCATGCGACGTTATCATTTTTATAAAGAAGATGTGCAATAACATACATATTATATAAAAGTTTTACTGTCACTATATTTAATATCACCTGTAACAACTAAATTTAGCAATGTATCTCTGTCTAGGAGAAGAATAGTCTATAATTAAATAAATCTTTATATATATATATATATATATATATATTGGGTCGCTTATGGTATTAAACTTTTATAAGCATAGATTATCTCTCTCCACACACACAGACAAACACCTACGCATGCACGCACGCATGCACACACACGTACACTCTATCTATGTATATATATATATATATATATATATCTGTCTGTCTATATATCTATCTATCTATCTGTCTGTCTGTCTGTCTGTATGTATGTCTGTCTATATATATATATATATATATATATATCACCTATTTCTCTCTTTCATATAATGTATACGCACAATGTTATCTTATTTGTTAACGTCATAAGTTGTATTATAATATTATATTTTTATTAGTTTTATATCAATTATATAACGAAGCGCGTTGTTCTAGTTTAGAGACGAACTTTAGTTAGGCTTTAAAATATTTAAATATAGGTTAGCCGTTATTGCTGAGCTATTAGTTAGGCATTAATGCGCCGCCCTCCTGTTTGTCTGTATGTCTCTCTGTCTGTCTGCCTGTATGTATGTATGTCTGTCAGTCTGTCTGCCTGTCTGTCTTTATGTCTGTCTATCTGTCTGTCTGTCTGTCTTTATGTATGTCTGTCTGTCTGTCTGTCTGTCTGTCTGTCTGTCTGTCTGTCTGTCTGTCTATGTCTGTCTGTCTGTCTGTCTGTCTGTCTGTCTGTCTGTCTGTCTGTCTGTATGTCTGTCTGTATTTATGTCTGTATGTATGTATATCTATGTTTGCCTGCCTGCCTGTCTGCCTGTCTGCCTGCCTGTCTTCCCGCCCGTCCGTCCGCCTGTCTGTCTATATATTACAACCTTTATCTCTATATTCCTCGAGATTAGCGCAGTCAGTATCATCTAAGGTGTTATTCCTTAGACTAGAGATCGGTAGTCGGCTTGATATAATGAGGTGCTATCATATAGCAACACTGTATTATTGTCGGTAGTCATCAAAGGTAACTAATTGTCACTGGACACCATACCGTATGTAACCAGTCAGCTTTGATCTTATTATCATATACATCTGAATATCAGCTATCAGTAACCGTCATGAATAAGTATGAATACGTTTTTATACGTGTGTGTATGTGTGTGTGTGTCTGTGTGTGAATATATTCAAATACGTCTAGAAACGAGTACACACATCAGATTGATGAAAGACGTTCTCCGGGTTTGGTCCCCCGGTGAATCGTCTAGACGTTATATTCACGATTCTCTGTATGTCTCTGAGACTAATTATTAATGTTTTAATTAAGTAATATATAGTTTTATGCATGTGTGGATTTATGTTTGTTTGACTTTATTCGTGGATAAGTTAAAGAAGGTATAGATTTTATAGGATGTTTGGTTCGTAATGCTCTGAGCCAGTTTCATCACACACACAGGCACACACACACACACACACACATATATATATATATATATATATATATATATATACACACAACACAGACACACACACACACAACACATACACACAAACACACATACATACACACACATACATACACACACACAGACAAACAGACAGACATACACACACTCATCAATACCAACGTTTCCGTCATGCCAAACATGGAGCCATATTTCATTGTTTAGCTTTCAATCACCGCCCTAGCGGTAGCCAGCGTTTA
This sequence comes from Paralvinella palmiformis, assembly GCA_025642065.1. Taxonomy (NCBI): domain Eukaryota; kingdom Metazoa; phylum Annelida; class Polychaeta; order Terebellida; family Alvinellidae; genus Paralvinella; species Paralvinella palmiformis. The sequence continues at coordinate 429,790 of JAODUP010000123.1, forward strand.
GACAAACACGGCCAGCCCTAACTCGGATTTGACCCCGGAGGGCACCACAAAGAGTACAGCCAAACCGCCGACACAATCGCCATTATGGCGAGCGCTCTACGGACCGCAAACATGGAAATAATTCATGATATTTGCTCTGGCCATATTGAGCGCCACCTGGGGGCGAGCGGGCAAAAATCTCGTCATTTTTTGGCCGGAAGTGGACTAAAAGCTCGGCAGCACGTTCTTAGCACACGGACCGCTTTATGGCCGACAATGTAATATGGCGATTTCCCGGAACAAACCGCTCCTCCCGGTGTCCGATGGCCGCTATATCAACTGGTCCTGATTGCGGCACCGAATGCGGAGGGCGGTCTGACGTGGTGACGCGCCCCCTACCGCTCGACCACCGACTAAACACGATTCGACTATCTTTGGCATTCGATGGTAGCGTTTACGGTTGATCGGTAACGTCCGTCCGTCCGTCCGTCTGTCTGTAGGTTTGGCTCTCTCTTTACAGGTGTGTAAGTATCGGTCTTGCTGTCTGCCGTTGTCCATCTACACACCTGTCTACCTGAATGCTGGTATTACTATAATCTGTCCAATTGTTAGCATTCGGGCGTGTGTGTGTGTGTGTGTGTGCCAGTAACTCATGCATCATCGATACCAATCTTGTCAATAAATTATGATTGTCTGATAATTATAAGTAAACATCCTTCTCTCTCAGTCAAAGAGTCAGTGAGTCAATCAGTCAGTGAGTCAGTCTGTCAATCAATCAATCAATCAATCAATCAACCAATCAGTCAGTTAGTCGTTCAGTCAACCAACCAATCAATGAATCAGTCAGTCAACCAAGCAATCAATGAATCAGTCAATCAGTCAGTCAATCAGTCAGTCAGTCCGTATGTCTGTCGGTCTGTTTGTCCGTGTATCTGTCGGTCTGTTTTATATATGTTTGCCTGTCCCCATGTCTGTCTCCCAATATGACTTCTAACCGTATATTATAACAACTTTCTATTACGAGATCAAAGGCTTATCGCACAATACTAATCTGACATTTTATCGAAATAGCATCAGCAGATAACAACAGATAACCATAACAATAACAGCAATGACATCACCAGCTCATCGCCAGCTGCCTCACCTTCACACTCATCATATCCAGACAGGTGTAACATACAAACAAAAACAAAACAACCTGAAATAGGTAGACGGTTGAATGGCACGTAAATAAATTAGGTATCACACACACACACATACACACACACACGCACAAACAAACAAACAATAAGGTAAATAGTCACAATAAGTCACAAAAAGTCACAAGCAGCCACAAAGGAAACAGACAATCTCACACCACAGACGTCATATAATATAATATATGACATGACATGACATGACGTGGCATAGCATGGCATGGCATGGCACGACATGAAACAAAAAACACGACATAAAATATAATATAATATATGACATTACGTGACGTGGCATGGCATGGCATGGCACGACATGAAACAAAAAACACGACATAAAATATAATATAATATAATATATGACGTGACGTGGCATGGCATGGCATGGCATGGCATGGCATGGCATGGCATGGCATGGCATGGCATGGCATGGCATGGCATGGCATGGCATGGCATGAAACAAAAAACACGACATAAAATATAATATAATATAATATAATATAATATAATATAATATAATATAATATAACATAACATAATATAATATCATATAATATAATATAATCTAAAGGAAAATAAACTGGCTCCGATAATATATTATGTTTGTTGAGTTGCCAGATATGTGTACGTAAATGTGTGTTTATATATATATATATATATATATATATATAGAGAGAGAGAGAGAGAGAGAGCCAAAGCCCTTTCTACAGTTTCCAATTCTTTTGATCTAAAGATCTCTTCCATTTGATGCTACCGACCTGCATCTTTCTATTTATCCGATGTTTGAATTATCGGGTTTTGTTTAACAGTTGTATGCATTCGACTTTCGTCTTTAATTTCGCCATCAAATATAATTATTTGATAACGAATGACTCCATGTGAGCGGACATCTTTGGAACTCTTCGTCATAGAGCTGCTGATCTGGCGTTTCCGGTGATGCCCCGGGGCTGTTGGCCACCGAAGCCTTTTCGCCACCGGGATCATTCGCCAGGACTATTCGTCACTGCTAGTCGAGCATATTCCGCTAAACATATTGGCCGTAATGTACTTAACATTGGAATAATTTTACTGACCTCCGATAAGTGGTTTACCATAAAAATGTTACTGTGGGTGGGGGGGGGATTATTGTTAATAACCAACAACGTTTTCAAGCAAAAGTGCTTCCAAAACTTCCCGTGGGAAGTATCGGTTTCATCTATATATATATATACAGAGAGAGAAAGAGAGAGAGAGTGAGAGTGAGAGAGAGAGAGAGAGATTCTATCCTCCCTCGCGATAAAATGGGAATATTTTCCGCAGCCCAGACAGCACCCAAGAATACTTCCGAGGCGGCAGCACCTATCACGTTCAGGTGGCACTAGCGATCACGTTTCAGGTGGCGCCACTATACACATAAAATGTGATACCGTGAGGTAGGCGGTGTCCATGTGGTGTTCAGACTTCAGTTTGTAAACTTTCTCTGTCAGTTATGGGTTCTCGGGTGGAGAGGGTCTCGTGGGGGCAGGGTTTTTTTGGCGACCCGTCTGATTGTCGGAGAGGTGAAACGGGTACATTTCACAAAGAGACAAAACGTTATTGGCAATGGCTGAAATACGACTGCTGATGTTACGGTATCTATCCGTCCGTCTGACTGTCTGCTAGTATGTCTGTCTATCTGTTGTCCAAATATATATATATATATATATATATATATATATATATCACGACAAACATATCTGATGTTTATTATTTCTTGGAAAATAGATGTCACCATTGTAGAGGGAGAGATTCGGTGATTGGTTCAGTATAAATGAGTGAGTGAGTAAGAGCGATTGAGTAAGTGAATATTAGTTTGACAGGTGAACACACACACAAACAGACACATGTCTCAGCAAGAAAAGTCGCCACTCTTTCACGGTTCGAGATTCTCTGTACCTGTGCCTTATTATACACAGCTAAAACACACACACATTCTCTCTCTCTCTATCTCTCTCTTCTGTCTCTCTCTATCGTTCTCTCTCTCTCTCTCTCTCTCTCTCTCTCTCTATATATATATATATATATATATATATATATATATATATATATATAGTCTATACACTCATACAAACACGCACACGCACATACACACATATATAGAGCAGCGACACTCTGGCCTCAGCTGGCTTGGTTCGGGTTTGTTTTATACAACAACTTTAGTTGCATATACAATTCACCTTAGTATCATGGGGGAATAACATTATCATCCTTAAGTCCAGTTATATCCATTTTATTCCACAGCGAACTAGGCTAGCTTTAGTCTGCTTATCATCAATAACATTAAACTCCTTAATTATAACTGTATACTGTCTATAGCGGATATTAGGTCTAGTCTGAAATTGTTTATGTATAGTTTTAACAGTGCTGGTACATTTTCTAATAGCAATTAAAATTGTCAGTTTAGATAATTGTTTCCTCACGACAGCTGCCAGCTGCACAATCTGATCTTTGAAATAGAGACACATAGATTACAAAACGTTGCATCGTAGACAGATACGGAGCTTAAAAGATTACTATAAATGTACTTGGTTAGACAGTCAACAGAAACACACACATACACACACACACACATACACTCACACACACAGACATACACATACACACACACACACACACACACACACACACACACTGACAAACACATACACGCAATAACGAATACACACACACACACACAATAACGCACACACACACACATATATATATATATATATATATATATATATATATATTACAGAGAAAATCACCATTACACCAAATACCCCTCATTTGGCTGATAATATTGTTTACGTACCATCTGTGACGTAGAAAAGGCTAGTTTGGGCGACATCTAGCGGTTTGTTAAGTGATTAGCATTCAGTGCTGCTCTCTCTCGGCACCAACGTAATTTATAACGTAAAGCCAAGTGTTCGGGTTGAACCAACAGTGGTGCCAGTGTTCTCCGACATGTGAGGGTTGTCGCTTAATCCGGATTGTTGGCGAATCGACGTTTATATACTTAACCCGGGTTATAACTTGGGATGGACGTTTACTATTTAGATGCAGCAATAAGACATATACTGATCTATTCAATATGTGAATTGGCAATTGATGCCAAATAGCTTAATAATAGCCTACCATTTGGAAAAGTGGGTATAATTTAAGTATATGTTTAATGAAACTGCAAGATGATGTATAATTTTGATATTTCGTCCTGTTGTTATTTAAAGAGAAAGAAATAGTTGACCAACACGTGCCTTTCGCATTGGAGCATGTCAAAGGAATGATAGCTGTCTTATGAAATTTTACCAGAAATATAATAATGGCATTGTGTCACTGACGCATGCGCGTCACGTCCTTTCCGTTGTCGTCACAGATGAGGACGATGTAAATTTGTTATGAAGGAAAATTTCAGCCGATGATTGGCTCTGATCATATGAACACCTGAGATGGACCTGGTGGGTTTCTCTCTCTCTCTCTCTCTCTCTCTCTGTGTGTGTGTGTGTGTGCGTGTGTGTAGTGTGTGTGCGTGAGTGTGTCCATCTCTCTACCCGTGTCAGTACGAATAGGTCTTGTAGCATAACGTGTCACCCCCCCCCCTCTTCCCCACCCCACCCCCACCACCAACTTTATGAATGCGTTTTCTACTCCACAATAACTTGCCAGAATAGCAATATCTAACATTAGTACAGGCTTCTGACGTCATAGAGCTGCTGGAAGTCACATAAACGGTTGTTTTTCTTGCTTATTGTATGTATGTGTGGTTGCCTGCTTGCTTGCGTTCCTGTGTGCGTGCGTTCCTGCGTGCGTGCGTTCGTGCGAATTACGACGTAATAGCAAATGTTTTTCACTTCGTAATATCTGCCGTAGTAAACACTCAAACGCACTTATATGAACGTACAGACACCCACGCGCACGCGCACGCACGCACGCACGCACACACGTACACACCCACACACAAGCACATTAATCACTGGCTCTATTACTACCCATCCATACATAATATATCTGTGGGTCTCTATGTGTATGTTTATCATCTGGCCTCAATACAATTGTCGGCGAGAGAAACGCCTTAATTATTAACAGCCGACATTAATCTATTCACCAACGACCACGTCAACAGCATCCACGACAGCAATAACGACATATTAACACGGCCATCACCTGGATCACAACCAAAACGACTTCTGGCCTCGTCACGTTCTATTCGACCCTCTAGCGCAACAGCGCGCGCACGCAAGCACGCACGCGTTCACGTACTCATAAATACACACTCACACACATACTTACATGCACCCGCACGAAAACGTTAATGATCCATTACGTCTTAGTAGTAAATTGGTGGTGGCGCGTCTCCAGATGAATCAACCAGATGTATAGTGGTGATTTTGTGGACCAGTCCTTTTTCATTCACTTAAACACGCATACACACACGCACAGGTGCACGCACACACATAAACACACGCACACACAGACACACACACACACACAGACATACACACACATATAAACACACACAAACACTCACACACACACACACACAGACTTGAGAAACAGATTTCTTACCGAGAGGAAATCCCTCTTCTTCCCTGCCTACGTCACCGACCGCCATCTTGTTATGAGCTGAGAATAAACAATGAAAATTGTTGTTGGTATGTTAGTCTATGTCCCTGTCTACTTCATAACTTACCGTACAGCAAAGACTGTATAGTGAGACTGTCATTTAAATAGAAAGATATTTTGGTCTATTTGATGACTGGGATAAAAATAGACACGCACGCACGCATGCACGCACGCACGCACACGCACGCGCACGCACAAACACACAAACAGACAGACACAACAAACAAACACACACACACACAAGCACGCGCGCCCGCATACACACATTGAGAGAGAGGGTATATATATATATATATATATAGAGAGAGAGAGAGAGAGAGAGAGAGAGAGAGCTGTCGTCGAAGACTCGGAAACTGATTAATTCATAATTATGGTAGTAATTGGCAACATGTGGTCATTTAACGAAGGTGGTCGCTCAGGTGAATTTCACCAAATTTCGTTCATCGTTGTTAGATGTACCGGAGCGTAAAATGGTTAACTAGATTAACTAAGTCGCTCACGACGGGATACATACATCCCTCTGCTGAGATGAAGGCCGTATCTGTTTAGAGAAATATGTTATCAAGGACTTTGAATAAGTTTATCAGTCGAAGGATCTGGTATGACGAGATGTGTTTATTGGTTGATGAATATACAATGAATGGCGTGTTAAATATTTGATGCAATTAATTACCATTCGAGAGGGTGGGTGACAGGGTGAGTGAGTTAGTCAGTCAGCCAGTCGGCCAGTTAGCGGGTCCACGGGTCAGTGAAAGAGTGCGCAGGTGAGTAAGAGAGTGGATCAGTCAGTCAGTGAATGTGCGATCGAATGAGTCAGTGGTTGAGTGGGCGATTGAGTCAGTGGTTGGATCGGTAGGAGAGTGAGGAGTTCGTTCAGCCACTGCGCTCGCCATTCCAGGGACATCTGGATCTCATCTGGACAGTAACTCCTCCATCTTTCATTATGTCCTCGCTGACAACCACGGACGATATAATCCAACCAATCTATATCTGACGTCACTATTTGTTGGAGCAGGACAAATCGGCTCCAGACAAATCTGCCCGAGACAACCTCGGCCTCGTGACATCTCATCCCGAGTCCGTCTCGTAACAGCTCATCCCGAGTCCAGCCCGTGACAGCTCATCCCGAGTCCGTCTCGTGACAGCTCATCCCGAGTCCAGCCCGTGACAGCTCATCCCGAGTCCAGCCCGTGACATTTCATCCCGAGTCCAGCCCGTGACATATCATCCCGAGTCCATCTCGTGACATCTCATCCCGAGTTCAGCCCGTGACATTTCATCCCGTGTCCAGCCATTGACATCTCATCCCGAGTCCAGCCCGTGACATTTCATCCCGTGTCCAGCCATTGACATCTCATCACGAGTCCAGCCCGTGACATTTCATCCCGAGTCCAACCCGTGACAGCTCATCCCGAGTCCAGCCCGTGACATCTCATCCCGAATCCAGCTCGTGACAGCTCATCCCGAGTCCAGCCCGTGACATCTCATCCCGAATCCAGCTCGTGACAGCTCATCCCGAGTCCAGCCCGTGACAACTCATCCCGAGTCCAGCTCGTGACGGCTCATTCCGAGTCTAGCTCGTGACAGCTCATCCCGAGTCCAGCCCGTGACATTTCATCCCGTGTCCAGCCATTGACATCTCATCCCGAGTCCAGCCCGTGACATTTCATCCCGTGTCCAGCCATTGACATCTCATCCCGAGTCCAGCCCGTGACATCTCATCCCGAGTCCAGCCCGTGACATCTCATCCCGAGTCCAGCCCGTGACATCTCATCGGGGATCAGAACAGGGTTGTATTAAGCTTGCATTATAATAAGTTAAGAAACAATTGATCAACTTGCTATGCTTAATGCAGTTATAAACCGGGTGTTTTGTACGTAGGACTTTATCGAGTTTTCCGTGTTTTTTTAAGGATTTTATTATAACTATTATCAACTCACCAGCTGGTACTTTGTGATACTGCGACATATTTGATTACTGTCAGTTGTAAATATAACTCCTAGTTGTCTATATACAAACTGGTGAATGTTCAACATCTTCTTGAAACTAACTGTTTATTTTTAATTGTAATTATCCAACACGTTCATTTTTTAAATAAAACCTGAAAATGTGTTTATTGTTTCCGGTTTAAAGCAATTATTTGGTGGTCTATACATTTTTTTTATGATTATAATAACCATGACTTGTGTATTGACATTATTAATCATTTCATGACGTATATCTTGTAAGTTATACATAAAATATGTGTTTTTCTGGGTAGACAAGAGTTTGTGTTTACACGGATCACTGACAAATCACGTGGCTAATTAATTATACAGCAGAATATGTACGCATGCGCAGCGTTGACGCGTACAGAGTGGTGACTTTACACACACAACCGAGAAAAACCATACCACAAATACACACACACACACACGTACACACACACACACACACACACACATGTTGATGATGTCAGCACACAACTCTGCCCGACGAAACTTGCCGAATGAAAACGAACAGAACCGAATATTCATAAGGATACCTTATATGGCGCTCAATTGCTGCCCAGGCTCCGGAATTATGCGCACACGCAATTAAAATATCGACGCGTCGTAATGTCTTCACCGTTTAATAAAATCAAATTTTGGGTAAATTTACAAGGTAAAATGGCTACGTACAGTGTAAATGAGGGCTTATATATTTAGCAGTTTAGGATGGAATTTCCCAGAAGAATCGCGTTGGGAGATATCGCCGGTACGAGTTATGGCTGGTCACATATAAAAGCTCCCACTGTCGGGGAAGTTAACATCAATTACGTGAAGGTGACTTTACATTGCCGAATAGCTTACACCACTTGAGTCCGGAATATTGACTAAAGTTATGTTGATTAAAGTGAAAGGATCTCGGCTGGCCAAATTTGATTTAGCTGAAGCTTCACATTAGTGAGATTCAGCAGAGAGAGATAGATCACATCTGTAGCCGAGATGACTCCAGATAAACGAGATATATAAAGAGAGAGAGATAGCTAGAGGGGAGGACACACGCACAGTGAGTGAGTGAGTGAGTGAGTGAGTGAGTGAGTGAGTGAGTGAGTGAGTGAGTGAGTGAGTGAGTGAGTGAGTGAGTGAGTGAGTGAGTGAGTGAGTGAGTGAGTGAGTGAGTGGTGAGTGAGTGAGTGAGTGAGTGAGTGGTGGTGAGTGAGTGAGTGAGTGAGTGAGTGAGTGAGTGAGTGAGTGAGTGAGTGAGTGAGTGAGTGAGTGCTGTTTAACACACTGGCACAAAGTGGTCATACGAGGTTGCCTCTTTACAGACTTCTCTGACGATATACAGGACAACACATTGAGGACTAAATATAATTTTGTTTTTAAATTATTTATTTTTTAGTCGAAACTTTTGCCAGAAAAAAACGAGCTAGTTTTTAATATTGATGTGTTTTGTTGTTTTTTTTGTCTCACGATACTAGTATTTGTGCGAAGTGTTAGATTGTAGTCGTAGAGCGAGATATGGACTATTTATATAGCGAGATAAGACATAAAGTGAGATATAGGTATGTTGCGACGTGAGACACATGATACACACCTATAGAGTGTGATAAAAAGAATTAGATATGAAGCCAAATAAACAGTGATATATGAAGCCAAATAAAGACTGATATATGAAGCCAAATAGATAACAATGAAATATGAAGCCAAATAAACAACACCCTGAGATATGAAGCCAGATAAACATCGAGATAGGGACCTTTCCAGATTTTCTTGACGTGGACCCCAACAATCCGATGACATCGCAGCGCCCCCTAGCGGCATACCTTTCCCAGCCTTTAATAATCGACGCATGAGCCACAATAATCGATGACAGCCAATCTGGCTCAAGGGAGCACGTGAAAAATCAACAGCCAATTGTTGGACTCGAGCCGGCGACCGATCGACTCCTAAATCCGGTGCGCTATCGCCGAGCCACGAGGGCTGACAAGTTCGAGGAAGTAATTACTGGTCGTAGTGACCACGTGATCTATGTTTGTATACAGTAGGCCCGGTATTATCGGGTCTGACAGGTGTAATGAAGGTAATTAATCCACGCTTTGTGTGTCAGCTTTAGAGGTGTCCCAGGATCGACTGGAGGTGTTTGGTCGGGATAAAGGTCGGCTCAACGTCGTTTGCGGCCGAGGGCCGAATCCAGAAGGGACACAATAAAGGCGACGGGTATAGGAGAGGGGGGGGGGTCGTGGCGGCGATGTGGCGTGGTGTCTCCGATTGGTGTATTGACGGCTATCCAGGTATTATGCTAATTTGGATTTGATGTGATTGGTCGAGTGTCAGGTGAAATATTGGAATTGTGTGGGAAATATGGTAATTGGAGGATTTCGATGTCAGACAGATGGACAAACAGACAGACAATAGACGGAGGGGGGCGGCGGTCGGGACTGAAACGTGCATACAGTTGCATGTGTACGAAAACACGCCATCAGAGAAACACTAGCTCACGTGCACATCGATACGCGCATAATGGCCTATGCATGTTTGCACACACACACAAGCGCACGCACACACACACACACACACACACACAAGGAGAGAGAAAGAGAGAGAGAGAGAGAGAGAGAGGGAGAGAGAGAATGGGGAGGGAGGAAAGAGAGAATGAGAGAGAGAGAGAGAGAGATCTATTAGCGACTGTACCTGACGTGCAGTTACGGTAGTCACCTATCCAGGTGTTGCCCTTACAGACCAGGTGCCACGTCTCCTGGGTGTTATTACATGATATGATGAGCGAGTCACCTTTACGCTCCATATAAGCTCCTGTCGGGTTGACGAGGTCAGCACACCCTATAACTGTAACATAGAGACATACAGAAGATGTTAACATCAGCGGCCAATCCAGGATTAACACGGGATATTTTGTTTATATAGCACGTCTCGTCTACGGCCTATTACGAGATTATATTTACGTCAGGACTAATGTTAAAGACGTTTTAATTTCAGTGTCATGACAATAGCAGGTGGTGGAGGGTGGGGTTCGGATGGCTCGGTCGTTGGAACACTGCCCCACCAACTACGTCGTTGCGTGTTCGAATCCGGCTCATATCTGCGTCGGTGGACGTGCGCTCGTAGAGAGTCGTCTTCGGTCATATGCCCAAGACGTGAACCGTTTCGAGGCAATGCTCTCTTATACGACCTGCCCAGTACACTGATGACGCCACTATAAAGAGTACGGAATTCATCTGCCCGGCTGATCGATCGTATAACACCGATCCCGAACACCCTGCATCGTCTTCTAGTCATCTACGGGTCCCAGTACAAGATCCTGGCGTATGAGTACATGGCACTCTGTTTCCGGACGAATCCATTGTTGCGTATCAATCAAAAAGGGTCTCTGGTGTCTGAATCAATCCCCAAAACACGTCTGATCCGAGTACAATATGTTTTAAAAATGCGGTTATGGAAAGACGTCGTAAGTCTGTTATATCTCTGCTATCGCCCTTGTTAAGCCTCGTAAAGTAATCTTCCTATAGATTATATGTGGCGCTATACAAATTATGCATATTAAATTTAATTATTATTATTACTATAAACAAGGCTTCCTGTATTTAAATCCTATGAAGGAATCAGTTGATGTGTACTGAACTACAACCAGGATTTGGCAACTGATCTGAGAATCCTTTATCCAACAGCAAAATAATACCGGAATTCCGGAGAAATATCAATTCCGGACCTATGTGATGAACTGACAACCGATCACCTGTGATAGTTCATATTTAGTCCGGGTTATTGATCACCTATATAGTCGATGACAAATATCTATAAAACTCCCCCCTCCATAATGTTGCTAGTAATCTTTGCGGTTATCGACACGTCTTGTGTGTATATTATTTAATATAATTAATTGTATAATAATATTGTTTACACAAAGTGTCGTGACAGAAACATCTACATAGTGTAGGAATATATTAGGGCATAGCATATATATATATATATATATATATATATATATATACACTTCATATTTTAAATATTACTATTATTATAGTTTGTATAAGTATTAGTAGTAGAAGTAATAGTAGTAGTAGTAGTAGTGGTAATATTTTGCGTGCTATCAGGAGAGTACATGTGCGTGTATGATGATGGTGGGGGGGGGGTTGAATAAAAGTGAATTGATTAATATAGGGCTTCGTTCTTAAAATTTAGGCAGCTGTGTGCTCTTAAATGTGTGTTTAGTTTCACCGTCAACCGTAATAATGCACATAAACACGCACGCACCGTATGTAAGAGTATCCTGACCCATACCAACGCCTATGCCCACTCACTCACTCACTCACCTTCGTATTTTAACATAAAGTTTATGTTTTTAGCGCTGTCGGCTGACATATTGACCATCTTCACCGACAGACTACTGCCACGTGACGTGTAGACCCAGCGTCTTCGCTTCTCCGAACCGCAAATCCCTATCCTGGTCGTATCCAGAACGCCGCCAAACATCTTCCCGCCCTCGCTTAGCGTGGCGTACACGGGACAGATGGCCTTCGAAGCGGTGCCCTGGATGAGCGATTTCTTGGCCACGTCATCCGTCCTGGATCTGCTGCTGAAGTCGTAAACGGTGACGTTGATCCGTTGACCCGGTTTCGCCTTGATCAGCCAAGGACAGTTTCGGGATCCCAATCCGGTTTTAGCCGTCACCGAACTGAGAATGTAACCCATCGTTTTATAGGTCAGGTCAATAGGTCCGCGACAGTAGGTCTTCTTGTTCCTCCCGGCGGCGGGATCAAGTACTGGAAGATCAACGGGATATAAGATTAGTGGGAATTTAATCTGGATTCCGAGATTTAGTTATTTATTATCATCAAATCTTTATTACGTGGCAGTCATACATATAAAGTATAATAATAATAATAATAATAATAATAATAATAATAATAATAATAATAATGTATATTTAATAAAGCGCTCTTACTTGAAATTATTATTATTATTAAAACTATGTCATGAAAGCTACAAGTTATATAAACAGAAAGTAAAATATATTATATATATCAGCTAAACCATGATAAAATCAAGACAATCGACATTAAGTACATCTTACATGTTTATATTATAATGAAGTTACCCAAGAGTATATAGGCATAATTTTAATTAATTATCAAGGACATACATTATTTAACATACAATCCACATCCAGATGTTACAGTATAACATACAGCCTATACCCAGATGCTATATAATAACATCCAGTCTATATCCAGATGTTAAATAATGATTTACGGCCTATGTTCAGATGTTGCATACAGCGTATATCCAGATGTCCTATAATACTATACATTTTGCATTTAGATGTTATACAATAACGCACAGTCCGCATCCAGATGTCATATGATAAATAGCGTAGTGTCCACATGAAGATGTTATATAAAGTACACATCCAGAGTTTTTACAATAACATACCAGATATATGTAAATAACCTTACCCAAATAGATTACCATCACTCTAAGGACTTTGTATGTTTCATTATTATCTTTAAACCTGTTTCTATTGGTCTACCTTCTGGTTAAAATCAAGGGTACTTTAGTCCGGGAACACCCCCACACACACACACACACACGCACACGCACACACACACACGCACACACACGACACACACGCACACACACGCACACACGCAAACACACGCAAACACACACACACACAATACGGCACTAACAACAAGTGCTAGCATCATCAAGGACAGGTGATTTATTATCCATCTTTTAGAACGACACTTCGATCACTGGACCACCGCAATAATCTGGATCATCCGGATACCATTATACAATTAGCACGTGGAAAGAGCAGACAGGGGCGCGTAGATCGTTTGCAGCGGATTAATATTGGAATAGGTACGAGTTATAGACAGGTACGACTTACGTTAGGACTTATGCGAGTTATTGTCCGGAACCTACTGTACGTAACCGACGTCATGGGATCACGTAATGTCGCGTTCATTAATACACAAGAAACGTCTCACGTGCCTGAATTAATCTCCCAATCCGGAACGTAAACCAGCCCGACAACGTGACGTAGATCACGCCCTCTTACGTACTGTTCGTCCAGTGGCTGTGTCAACACGCTTCAGTGCTGCCACCTGGAGCCTAATTCGACAGAGCATCCATTGTCTCAGCGTCCCGGGAGGCATTAGCCGTAATTGTCCCCACGCTTGTCGCTTCACAGATCCGGATTGCATCGACTCGCTCCGGGACGCGATTCGGATCCGGTACCCGTACACAGCCGGACACGACCCAGGCATGACCCGGGATTAGCCCCGGGCGTCACCAGGACGGAGCAGGATGGTGGGGGGTGCATTTGTCGGATTATGACGCAGAACGCGTTCGTGAAAAGTGTTAAAAATCTATCACCGGGCGCCATCTTTGGTGACAAATGAATCTTCATTATCGTAAACGTGAGAGGACTAGCCTCGCTCCGGTAGCGTGACGCACTGGCCGACGGACAGGGGGCAGCACCTGCGCGCCGGTGCTGCCTCTAGCGGCTTCGTCGTTAACACCTACACCTGACCGCCAAGCCGACCACCCACCAATCACGGCCACCCATCGGGCCACTCGTTTGGCCACCGGTTCGCCCACCCACCAAACCGCTCTACGAGCCGGCTGTCATTTTTGGCGTCGGCCACCGGGGCATTTGCCGAGCCGTCAGTCCTCGCAACAATACGCGCGGTCGCGCGCACCTTGCGGTCTGTTGTCCGAGTCACTGACGTCAATTACGGTCGTCTCTGAGCCAGTCCAGCCACCCATCACACGGTCTCCCGGGTGGCCGGGTGGCTGGGTGTCAAGGCCTACGTTGCGACCGGCGGTGGGGGGGGCGGTGGGGGGAAGTTCGCGTGGTGTTGTGGCGTCAAGGTAACAAGATTGGTGTCTGGATCACGTGCTCCTGGATCTGAGCTGATGGGGCATTGGGGAGGAATTGGTTGCCGGGCAACCGGCTACAACCGCCGGCAAATTTGCCGGAGAGCATAAACTGTATAGGTTTATAGATGTATAGGCGTATATGTGTATAGGTGTATAGGTCAGCTACAAAATATACAGTACGTTGAATCGTGTTTTCTTTAAGTATAACGCCGGCTTACGTAAACAATTCAGAATAAGTATCATAAATAGTAAATAATAAATAATAACGGCAAGACAACAACAACAACAACAACAACAACAATATTAGCATAATAATAAACTATTACGACCATTACTGCCATATTGCTGCTACTGCCGATGTTACTACTCTTAGTAGTACAACTGCTGCTACTGCAGCTAATAGTATTGCTATTACTACTACTAATGGAAGTACTACTTCAGTCACCACTACTGCAATTACTAATATTACTACTATTATTACTGCTGCTACTACTACTACTACTGCTAATGATAATGATAATAATAATAATACGGCTTCTACTATTGCAACTACCACCACCACCACCACCACCACTACTACTACTACTACTACTACTAGTAATACTACTAGCAATACTACTAATATTAATTATAATAATTCAGTAAATATTATAATTATATATAAATATATATATATATAGTTTTTTTATCAGTACTACCGCCAAAACCTTAACGAAAATAATAAATACTAATATTAATAATAATCTAATTTAATAAAGTACCCCCCCCCCCACTACTAGCAAATATGAAATACCTAAGGGTTTTGAATAGATATTCGCAAATTGAGTTTATATATATATATATATATATATATATATATATATATGGGGGGTCCTTGCACTCGTGTGGGCTTATATCTGTAACTATGTCCTATATTTTACGATGAATTACAGTTTTATATAGGCTACTTCGTAATACGTTATCTGATATCCTAAAATTTGGTCGTGTCACATAAATTATTCGAGATAATGACTAAGTCCAAAAGTTACCCATTTGGCTGTTAACCACTACAAAGTGACTAGGTGTCAACACCGTCGACTTATTTACTCAATATAGTGACAACGGGTTAGCAATTATCTACCAAACATTGTTGACTTATATCTATAAATAGTAGGTTACGTGGTGAGAAAAGAGTGAGTGAGTGAGTTATTGAGTGATTGAGTGAGTGATTATATGTGTGAGTGAATTAGTGAGTGAGGGTGTGAGTGTGTGAGTGTTTAAGTGATTGAGCGAGTGAGTAATTGAGTGAGTGAGTGCTTAAGTGAGTTAGTCTGTGATTGATTGATTGATTGATTGGATTGATTGATTGATTGATTGTGAGTGAGTGAGTGAGTGAGTGAGTGAGTGAGTGAGTGAGTGAGTGAGTGGTGAGTGGTGAGTGAGTGAGTGAGTGAGTGAGTGAGTGAGTGAGTGAGTGAGTGAGTGAGTGAGCAAATGAGTGCTTGCGTTGGAGGTGGGCTAATTTCCTGGTGTACCCAGACCCCGGATGGGCAAATCACGTTTAGAAGTGTTTATCGGCGATCGGACATCAGTGCTGTTAGCATAAACTCATAGTTATTGACGAACGGCCTCCGAGATTAGAATAATCAAAAAGCCATTAAACTCGGAGCCGAACAAACAAGCCAGAATGGCCCGCGAACCAGGACTTCCCCGACATCGGGGGAATCCCGGACCCGGGTTTCCCGGGGGATGTCGCGAAGGCCTAAGCCAATCAGCGCCGAGCACCGCGCGAACCCGGTTAACTGACGTCGCGTCAACGGTACCAATGACCTTCGGCCAATCAATGCCACGTCCTAGGAGTACTGGTGCTAATTCGGTTTAGACAAATATTTAAAGAACAAAGTAAGTACAACTCGAGAACCGATTGAGAAAATTTGGTCTGGCTTCGACCAATGGACGAATGAGGGATGACGTCATACGCCATAAACACGACTATCTGACTTCCGGTAGTTTATTTTCGTAATTCAGGTTATTAGTAATACAGTTTTTTATTATTGTTATTTATTTATTTATTTTGTTTTTATTATTATTATTATTATTATTATTATTATACAATCTTATGTGGTATTTATACATCAACATTGAGGATAGTTTAAGCTCTCTGATAGACATCGGTGTTTTGTTATGACACTTCAGACATCCACTTCGCTAGGCGAAAATGCCACGAATGGTGACACTAGAAGGGTGTATTGCATCCTTCTGGATGGGAGACTTCAACGTTCCACCCCTATCCAATGAGACCGCATTGAGTAGGAATATATCGCCCAACATGCCTCCCGGTGTTCTGAGCCGAGAAATCAGAACTTCCGGGCATCAAGAGAAACGGCTCACTTTTTTGGTATCTCACACTCTCTATACTAATAATGAACCCGTACAATTCACAGGAGTATGCTGTTTCTTGGAGCACGTTGTAACCCTGGATTACACAATAAACGGCGCCATCCTTTTATCCGAGTCAACCGATGAACAAGCGAAAGACAGTGCCTGTTTCCAGTTTCGAATCTAGAACCGTCCAATTTTTTATTGAACACTACCACTGAGCCACCGGGATAGCTTATACCTTGCCTTTAGCGCTCTGATCATTTCGATGATCGAATATTAATTTGCCAGCGGACAGACATGAAAACTGCGGCCCCGTGACGCATTATCACAACATCTCAGCTCACAGGGGAGCATTTATCAGCGCCAACGGTTTCTTCACACCCGCTAATGGTTAGTTGGAAGTGATATTTTCTGGAACTCAACTCGGAACGATGACAGGTGGTGTGAAAGGTGTGAAATTATGGAATTATATAAATGATGATTGCCGATAAGGTAAATCCGTATGTAATTGATTTTAATCAGGAAAAAAAGTAGGTTTCTCTTTAATTAAAGTAGCTCGTGTATGTGTTAATGATAATATGTCATTTACCTCTATTAATTTAATTGTTTTCTGTTTTCAGTAATTAAATATATTTGTGTTTGTCATCAGTACCCGGAGTAGAGTTGACAAAGCGAAGCCGAGGCTACGACAGACTGGTCAAATGTCCACAAGTCACTTGAAAGATTTGCACCCTATTAAATGTATATATATATATATATATATATATATATATATATATATTTTACCTGGCACACAGTCATAATCAGCCTCCAGGTAGGCCACAAGATCCTTACGACATGGCTGTACGACGGAGAGCTTCGGATCCGGTATCCGGATCGTGCATCTCTGTCTTCCTGAGCAGCGCTCGTCCATGTGATCTATGACGTTCGCCTGACATCCGGTGTAGTAGTCGGTGGATAGGCAGCGTCCCACGCGCATGCGCCCGTACTCGGCAAAAGTCATCAATATCACGTGATCGTCTGGGCAGGTAGCGTTAAAGGTTTCCCATTGACAGTAGCTAATGTGTTGTGTCATCAATAAATAAATTATATTATATATATATATATATATATATATATATATATATATATATATATATATATATATAAAATATATGAGACGACAGACAGACAGTCATGCACACACACACACACACACACAAATATATATATATATATTACAAACATATTACATAAACCTTGCATATCAAACATCAAACACACACACACAAATATATACACACAAACACACACAAATACACACACAGAACCTCACACACACAGTCACACATACACACACTCAGGTAAGCAATATATATATATATATATATATATATGTCTGTCTGTCTGTCTGTCTGTCTGTCTGTCTGTCTGTCTGTCTGTCTGTCTGTCTGTCTGTCTGTCTGTCAGTCTGTCTGTCTGTCTGTCTGTCTGTCTGTATATTCGTTATGTTGTTCGTTCATTTGGAGATGTGCTTTATGTTTTTTGATTGATTTGTCAACACAAAAACACATCCTCCGCCGGAAACGACCCCGATAATTACGTCATCGATCGCTTAGTGTTCAGGAAGTGACGTATCGTGTCCATTTCCTGACTAATCGATATATACAGGTGACGTCACAAAGCCGGCCGTTACGGCGTTCATAGGCCGGTGTTCCTACATCGCTCTATCGGCGACCTCTCTCTATCATCATCAACATCATCCCGCTCATCATCATCGCCATTATCATCATCATCATTGTTATCATCATTGACATCATCATCGGGATTTTATCTCATCATCATAATCATCATCGTCCATCACCACCCGGATCTGTGGTCATCATCTAGATCGCTATCACCCGCAGGTCATTACAGTCTCTCGGCTCCATTAGAGAATCTTTCGGCGCCATTCGGGTGTCGTCGGTTCCGATTCTATGGATGCCCAGCGGGCAGTCGAGGTGTAGAAACTGTTACAAAGGCGGCGCACACCTGAATGGTGTCATCGGCGTTAATGGTCAAACACCAGATACCATTGTCTCTAATGGTATTATCAATATGAATGGGGAAACCCACCCGCCCATCAAAGGGGGTCAACTACAAAATACCCCCCCCCCCCTACAACACCAACCCCACCCGCTCGCTCAGTAGAGGTACCTTTATATGGAATAATAACCCATGGCAAGGTGATTGTCCGTTCTGGATCCGGAGCGTGGTCACGTGCTCGTATACCACGTGCCAGGTCGCGACAAGTAATAATGGGCGCATTTCTGCGAATGTTCCCCGTATGTTTGTACATTAGCGTGCGCTTTGTGTCGATGAATGAAGCGAGTGGTGACTTCCGGTCGGTGCCGACCTAGCCCTTTGGACCGCGCATGCGTGAATGGCGACAATTAGCGATGCGAATCGATTGATGCGAAATCGGATCGCTGGCGGTCGCGAATGTATAACACCGAATATTGGTACCGGAGGGGGGGGGTCATAGAGGTCGCCACCGTATGGAGTGCTAGTGACGTGTCGCGTGCCGACATGACGCCGTTCACAATATGGCGGACAATATGGCGGACAACGGGGGGTGGACGATATGGCTAACATAATGGCGGGGCATTATGAGGGACGATACGTCGACAAAATCGTTATCAATAGAGCACCATCAAGTCGACGAAAATATATACCGATACCCCCACTCTCACTCCCCCCCACAAACACACAAACCTGAACACACTGATGAGTCACCCAGATAGGGTAAATATGGCACATTATAGTTTCCTGACACTATCATCTATTATCACCCAGTATAGTATATATATGGATATATATATATATATATATATATCATATATATATCTTCTCTATCTTCTATTCTCTCTATTATCTATCTTTTTCTCTATATATATATATATATATATATATATCCCTCCTATTCTCTCATTTTCTCTCTTCTCTCTCTCCTCTCTCTCTCTCTCTCTATATATATATATATATATATATATATATATATATATATATATATATATATATATATATATAAACTTTAAGACACACGGCAAGTGAGACACGCCATTACATGAGTAGTCGTATTACCCGATGAACCGTCTAGACGGTGTACTCACAATTCTAGATTATCTGTGCCAATACCTGTCAAACTTAAAATACACAAGCGCTCCCCTCCCCTCCACACACACGCACAATACAATACACTACACTGGTAATACATTATACACGCCACTCCGGATTGAGTCCCCTGATGAATCGGCTGGAGTTATAATTCACGAATGAGATCACCTATCACATACACACACGTACGCAACCGCGCGCACTCACATACATTTTTCAGCCCAGAACGCCCTAATATTTCTTCCCGCGCTAGTTTATGATATGGCCCAGACCACGTGACATGTCTGCTGACAAGACCATATGTTATTTGCCATTAAGTGATCCAGATCTGACACTAGAGGTCAACGATGTCAGTCAGAGAGCACAGATGTCAGTCATGGATCACAAATGCCAATCAATATATGACATTTTCCAGGGTCTAATGTTAGTATTGTCCAATAACATGCTATTATATAGCTCGTTCCAGACAAATAATGACTCTTATCAAACAAGTATTTGCTGTATGGATCTGATCTGGATATATTAACACATACACGCATGAATGCACGCATATAATCACGTATCTTCGAAATCTTCATTGCGTTCAGCCCTAATGTTCCAAGCACAACCTTAGCTGGGCCTCTGACCCCTTAATCAGAACCATGTGTCGCGTTTCCGCCGACTTCGGTTAATTTTAATTTGCATTCATAATTAACCATAAAGCCACGCTCAGACCGCGATCAACACCGGTGAATTATGCCTCACACTATCGTCAGAAATTAAACAACACGCTCACCTACAGATGGCAGCACCGTCTTGTCATCTGGAGCCGTGTGTTTTTGTCTCATAATTTAATGAAGAGTCGTCGTTTTTTCGTCTAGTTTTACGTCACTCTAATTACACTGACAATCTCCACTGTCCACGCTAATTGCAAAACGCCACAAAAAAAGTTGAAAGCGTCCAATTTTTCGCCCAATCCGGAATCGTATCCGGTAGGCCATCCTCACTGATCCGGAAGAAGACACGTGACCAGCTGCGAGTCATTACGCTGCCGGAGTCGTTTTGCGTCCGTTTGTTAATTAAGATTCCTGGAAATTTGTTAGCCCCGGGCGACAAATCGGGAGGGGGAGTCTGGGGAAAGCTGGCTAGAGGTCAGAGGTCAAAGTTACCAGCTAATTATCATTGTTAATCATCTTGTAACCTTGACTATTATATATGCTAATTTGGCAAATGCAGTACTCCCTCTCTCTCTCTCTCTCTCTCTCTCTCTCTCAGTGGTCAAAGATGATATGCCCACGCCGAGATTCGAACTCAGGTGGTAGTGATCTGTATTTCAACGCGCTACCAACTAGACCACGGAAGCGCCCCGTGTGTGTGTGTGTGTGTGTGTGTGTGTGTGTGTATGCACGTGCGCGCGTGTACCGCTAAACGTCAGTTCTCGGTCACATAACCAAGACACCATAAAATACCCTTTGTCACAGAAAATTACATTAGGCTCAATCGATCCAGAGAACCAGACAGCAATTATTATCCAAGAATCGCGGCTTAAAATGACATCATTTCACCTAGATCATTAATTCATATGGTGCCAATATCCATGGACTCCCTACGCCTCGGGATACACCGGAAATAGGTCGGAACACAGGACGTCTGGATCCAAGTGGGACGGAGAACCCGAGTTATGAATAACGGTAGCCCGTGGCCAAGAGTTAGTCTGTTCTACAGATGGCAGATGGCGCTGTTCTCTAACTTGGTTAAAGGTCTAAGAGGGGAAATTCTGTCCTATTGACAGGCTCCAGGGTCTTGGGCCGCCCAGAACGACAGTCACGAGTCCCCAGGGTGACCAGCAGCCCAAGACGTAGGAGATAACCACCCATGGGCCCGGGTGTCTCAACAAGACAGGGACAAGTGGTACAAATATTAGATATTTCACGATGTTAATTATTTGAGATTGAGGGAAGTGGAAACGTCAAGATTGTGGTAACGAAGGGGTACGCGCGCGAGTGTGTGTCTGTGTATGTGCGTGTGTGTGTGTGCATGTTCTTGTGTATGTGTGTTCATTTTTATATGAACAGCATTGATTACATGCTGATGTGTATATTTTAGCTTATACCAAGGAAAACAGGATCTATAAACACCGGTTTGAGTCGGATTGGAACCTAGAACCCGAAGGTTTGTAGCGTCATCAGAAACTCTACAGTCGCACTCCACCCTACGTCATTAATTAGTGCCAAAAGCCGTGACGTAACTCGATTTTTGACGTATACCGGACGTAATGCCTTTAAAATGCCTTTATTTATTTCACGTCCTTTTATTATGACGTAGGTGACGAGGCTGAGTGACGTCACGTCGGACGTAATGACGTTCGCTGAAGTGAAATTTATTCTAGAAACTGAAACCTTATTGAAAAGAGTAAATTTTCCTAATGGTGCATACACACACGCACGCACGCAACCACACACACACACGCACACACGCACACACGCACGTACGCATAATCAATCAGTGTTAAGTATCTGTGTATCCAGGTGATCCCGACCATCCACGTGCCGAAGGCGATGACGTGGACCAGTCACGTCTCAAAGCGGTCAGTGTTTCTTTTCATCGACGACAATCGCTTACATCAATCCCGGTCCGCTCGCGATCCAGATGGCGCAGCCCAGTACCGGAAGTATGCCGGTTAACGCTTCCGTCAGGTCGTTTGTCAGCCGAGCTTTGATTAGTCGAGCAACGGCCAGTCACGTGCTTAGCGCCGATCGCCGAACGAGCCCTGACAAAATGGCTGCCGGAGTCCATGAAATATTCACGAACTTCCATCGACGAATGCGTACCGCGGGTCTGCGCGTGCCCCGCCCTTTCCGATCTCGCCCCACCTGGCTACCGGAAACCGGGTGACGACACCTTCCGAAAAACGACGCCGATGGGCGAAAATAGAGGTAACGGCAACGGTACTGTGAGAGAAACCGAAATGCCAATAAAACTGGCCGACCGATTGGCACAATTGCGAGTTGGCACAGGCCGCTTCGACCTTGCACAATACCGAGCCGACACAATGGCACGGCACATTCCGGGCGATAATATACGGGCGATGGCTAATGGGCTTCCGCGGCGCCGATCGGAAGTCGGCCGCACGCTGCGATCGGGACAATAGGTGGCGTCCGCGTCAAAGGGCGCGTGTCGCCCGTAATACCGGAAGTCTATTTACCGTGACGTCAGCACCGCGTGACTCGGTCGCCGCTCGTCCTCGCACTGGCCGCTACATTTCAGTCATTCTACCTGCATCGTAATGTCGTTCTATCAACGATTTTTTTCTCTACCTCTCCCCCCCCTCTCTCTCTCTATCTCTGTCTCTGTCTCTCTCTCTCTGTCGCGCGCACACACGCACACACACACATACACGCACGCACGCATTCATGCACACATGCATGCACGCATGCACGCACGTATACACAGAGAGAGAGAGAGAGAGAGAGAGAGAGAGAGAGAGAGAGAGAGAGAAATACACACACTCTCTCTTCTATCACCCTTCCCCCTCTCTTACTCTCCCCTCTTTCTCGCCCTTCCCCCTCTCTCCTTTTCTCCGGTCCTACCATTACCCTGGATTCTCCTAATCTATCGTAAAAATTCTAATTGTGCCCAGTCGGCGAACAAAACGGCGATTGGACGCCAAATAGACCCCCACTCCCGCTCATTCCTGCCGATCACGTGACACTTAAAACCGCGCAGCAAATCACGCGACCGAAGAGGCCTCATCTTTTCCGGGTCGTTCCAGCAAAATCCGAGTTCCGTAATAGGAACGCTTTGCTGCGTAATTCAGCGAACTTGATTAGCTATTCGTCGTGCCCGGGATCGACTCCGAGACGTTTTAGACGCCCGTTCTCCGCCCATTATCGCCCCATATCGTCATAGTACAATGGCGTATGACGGCGGTACGGTAAGCCAGCGATTTTCTCCGGTTATATATACAGCCGTTATTTGCTCGGCGCCCGGAGACAATGTGAGCTTTTCACTCGCCAACGGTGGACAAACATTACCTCTTCCTGGGCGACAAGATGGCGGCGCCTGCGACGGCGATGCCGGTATGGTGAGAGCGGGATAGGGGTTTGGGGGTCGGGGTTCTTATAGGAGTTGGTGTTTGGCTGGTCGATGGCTAGCCGGTGTTTGGCTGGTCGATGGATGGCCAGGTGTTTGACTAGTAGATGACCCGGGGTTTGGCTGTTCGATGGCCTGGTGTTTGGCTAGTAGTTGGACAAGTGATTGGCTGATGTACGACTTGGTGTTTGGTTGGTCGATGGAGAAGCGATTGCCTGATCGACGGCCGATGACTGGCTGGTCGATGACCCTGTGCCTGGCTGGTTGATAAACAGGTGTTTTACTGGTTGATAAACACGTGTTCTGCTGGTTGATGGCTTGCTATTTCGGTGGTTTAATGACTAGTTCGTTGGCTAACGCCGAATCGGGTAATTTGCGGCGTAATTTGGTCGTTTCACTCTCAGTGGTTTGACTGGTCGATAGGCTGGTCGATGGGCTGGTCAGTTGGCTGGTCGATTGGCTGGTCGGTGCTCGGCGTCCGCAGACCGGGAGACGAACCCTTGCCTGTGACGTGCCACGTTACTCTCCCACCATGATGGCGTCACCTCATCGTCAACCCTGGACCATTGTCTAGGCACACCGATGAATGGCTTTAAATGGTCTCCCGACGATTACGCCCCCTATCGATCGGCAACAGCGCGAATGCCGCTCGGCCTTTGTTTTCCGGATCACGATCCGTCGGGACGGTTCGCGGCGATCGGAGCCGCCATATTTGTCCCGGATGGCACCGTCGGGATGAGCGATATTAGTGGCACCGACCATGGTGGCACATCCGCCATCAACAGGTGACGTATTACCCCATGAGCTCCGCGGTCACCGCAGATCGTCGCGTAATTTATTCCCGCTCGCTTCCGGTACGCCGTATTTTCGCTTAGCACGTGTTCACCGCCGAGTTCGAGAACTGCGATGGGGTTGCGCGGGGGTGTTTTCATATTTGTCTTGGCGACAGGAAAACGGACACGGACAAAACGGACAGCGAATTTCCGAGTCGTCACGTGCTATTGTCAGCGACTGATGCCCTCTGGCGGGTAAACAGATGACGGTGACCGGACAAACCGGAAGTGAAGGACAATCCGGAAGCGAACGCTAAGAGCCTGGCACACACGGTACTATGGGGTAAGTGGGGTTAGGGACGACAGAAAGAGAGGGACAGAGGTGAGAGAGGAATAGAGGTAACATGGATGACACGAAGAAGGGGACAACGGGGAAGAAGGCCAAGCTAGGAATGAAGGGGATGGATAAAGGGAGTGAGGGGGGGGTGACGATGTAGGGAAAGACAATGAAGGATCAAGAAACGTATCTGGACATGGGAAGGTAAGACGGCAAAAATACGGACAAAGCGATAAAATATAGGGAAGGACAAAGAAGGTCCAGGGATATTTCATTGATATAAAACCTATCTCTATTACTGTATGGGCATTATTTACGCACATACCGCCTACACGTCACCTACGCACACAAAACCTACAGACACACATACTACTTAAACGCATTTCACCTGTGTACCACCTACCTATCAAAGAATTTATTTTCAGCATACCACAACACGCCCGGTCAACCAAAATAACTATTACGTCCATAAGTATGCTGCAGGAGATGCTTTACACTAGGGTCGTCTTCCAGCATCCCACGTAAACAAAATTAAAACAAACAGAATATTGTCAATTTTGGAGCTGGTTTCGAGGCATGGAATAAAATAATCTAAATTGTTTATACTATGCATTTATGGCAGAAAAAAGCGGGGTACGTGCCAGAATATAAACCCTCAGCCAGTTAAGTAACAACAACTGTTAATTTATTAGTACATTAGGGGAACAGTAGCGACATCTAGTGTTACAACAAGTAACAATTCTGGCCTATTGATTCGGGTTTAATGGCTCGATATGTTTTAGATTGATTCGATTCCATATTCCAAATAGCACTAAAACGCCACCTACATACCATCTACCTACATACCATCTACTTACATACCATCTACACACCACCTACGTACCACTTACATTAATACCACGTGCACACCACTTACGCACTACATGCATATAACCTAGGTACATATCAGCTATCTACCAATCACCTGGCCTATTATCAATCAGCCTTGTCTCCCATCATGATCACAACACATATCCTCAGCTTTACACATTCCCCCCCCCTCCCCGATCTTCCCAAGAGTTGACAGGTAATTGTTCCATATTAACCATTAACTACAGTATGCCGTGCTAACAATGAGCTGACATTGTGTCAACACAGGCTTTAACAATGACCATTGAATATTACCGACCTTGACCCCGAGGCCATCTACCTACCCACCACTTACATCAACATAACCGAGTCGGCATACATTATTAATAACCTCAGCGTAGAATGATCGATTTTGAAATACAATTAACAATAACAGGTTCGGTTACATCAACTACGTGGCGCCCTTGTGAATGCTACGTGCATTATGCCGGAGCCCATGTTAGTTTTTCTGTGTTGAAATATGGAAAGACCCTCCTTTCAGTTTCGATTTTAGTAATCAATCTTTCAGTTTCAGTTTCAATTTCGACTTTAAAATATGATATCTTAAAACAAATCTGGCATAACCCATAACGTGTATATATATATATATATATATATATATATATATATATATATATATATATATGTACACACACAAACACACACACTGACACACACACACACACATACTGACACACACAAAAACACAAACAAACACATCTGTTACTATTAGAGGACAACGCGATTAAAGCCCGAAGACTAAGGATTTACCACAATCCAGTGATTTCCAGATCACTGTGTTACTCAGTAAGGTGATGATCCATTATGTGATCAGTGATTCAGATAGAGATCATTGATCCAGATTGATTTGGGTATCAAGTTTTCGGTATGACGTCACAATCCTTTAACTAATTTGTCGACCAAGTAATCTTAGGTGTGTCTGTCTGTCTGTCTGTCTGTCTGTCTGTCTGTCTGTCTGTCTGTCTGTCTGTCTGTCTGTCTGTCTGTCTGTCTGTCTGTCCTATACAAATGCTAGATATTGGGTTTCATAAAGTTAGAGTAACCGGATGGACGGTTAACTCAATTCAATTGTCCAGCATCCTTCGCCTTCGAATAATATTTTTTTGAAAAAGAAAATCCATGCACGCAGCCATGCACGCAGGCACATAGCCGCGCACGCACATACTAACGTAGCAATTTACTCGTAATTTTTTAGGTTGGGATTACGGTTAGCCAACGTTATAAACGCACGCACCGATGCAAGCATGCATGCGCGCACAAACAAACACATCTGTTGCTATCAGTGAAAAATGACGCCTACAACCGGAAATAGATGTGTCCATCACGGATCAATAATGACATCAGCAGCACATATGCATGCAGTCTATGCGGAGTAATCGTTACGCCGGAAATGGGAAACCTCTTGATACGACATTATTAGATGGATCCAGAATGAGGTCCGACGACCTCGCCTGATGATCGTCGCTTTAACGGGAGGACGCCAGAATCTCCGGATCGCGAAATGAGTTTTTGTGTTCAAGCAGCGAATGAAACAAAGACTCCGTGTCTCTTAAGTAGCCTAATATATCTCCATAGAGCATCAATTTATCATCAGTTCTACATCATCCATCATCAATACCAACTGATGATGACTCAACCGGTCTATTGTCCCCGATCATCAGTCACGTGACCAGGATATTATTGGTTTTGTTTACGCCAGATGGCGGAACTTGATGTATATGAGATATTTTATAGCAAAGATAATGGTTTCTTCAAAAAATGGAATAAGATGCTATATATATATATATATATATATATATATATATATATATATATATATATATATATATATATATATATATATATATATATATGTCTGTTTTGTGTGTTTGTGTGTGTTTGTGCTTGTGCGTGCATGTGTGTGCGTTTTATATATATACCATTTATCCAGCATATATATATATATATATATATATATATATATATATATATATGCGTGGTAAATGGTATATATGATCACAAACATGGAACAAACACGGAAATAACGAGCTCTGTATATGTTATATATAAATATAGATCTATAATGTAGATGATTGATAAGGATCTATAAGGTAAGTAATGGGTAAGTATAAATAAGGGACGTAATGAATAGGTGTATAATGAACTTAATGGATAACGGTGTGTAATGGGGTGGGCTGTGTGTGTGTGTGTATGTGTGTGCATGTATGTATTGTGTGTGTGTGTGCATGTATGTATGTGCGTACGTGTGTGCGCGTGCGTGAGTGTGTGTTCGTGCATGCGTGCGAGTGTGTGTGTGTGTGTGTGTGTGTGTATTATACAGTGTTGTGTATAAAGACGTACATATTGTCATAAGGATAGACGGGACACATTGCATTTTTGTAGCATCAGAATTCGACTTACTATTAATTAATGGCTCCCCTGATGAATAATCCAGAATATGTAATGGCCAATATTTAGCCTCTGTGCCAGTGCCTCCAAAAATATTGCCAAAACACCACTCGCCCTTACCCCACCAAAGCCCCATCTCCCCACCCCCGCACAAGCGATAGACAACACAAAACCCATCAATCATATCAGTATAAATACATCGGCAAAAAACCCGATATTTTCGCCCAAACGATGACGACAAATTACCCGACGAGCCACTGAACCGCCGCCATCTTTGTTACGACAAAACACGAATTAGAACACGTGCTTTCCACTCAGCCAACTGATGACGTCAGCAAACAATGCCAACCGATGACCGTCCATTGTGTCGCCATATAACAATTCGGACAAAGGATCTCTTTGTCAGATCCAACATGGCCGCCGACTTTATTAATCCCACATTACATCCCCATTACGCCGAGCGTACACGGCGCAGCGTCATGTGACTAGTAATAGCCAATCGCGTTCCTGACGAAATCGTCATCGTGAATTATTGTTACGGGCGTATATGCGAGTGCGCGTGTGTGCGTGTGTGTGTGTGTGTGTGCGCGTGTGTGTGTGTGTGTGTGCTTTAGAAGTGGCTTGGAAAGTAATAAATAACGTTTATAACATCAGAACGATTCATCCGGGGAGTTCTGAATGGCAACTTTTCCCAAATAACACATGTAACATCTCATTGGGGTGTGTACTACATGCACGCGTAACAGCGCATGTCTGTGAATGCGCAAATGTTTCAGTGCGTGCGTGCGTGCGTGCGTGCGTGCGTGCGTGCATTGGTGTGTGCGTGCTTATATGTCGGTGCGTGTGTATGTGTGATCTGGACAATAGATTAGTTCCACCATCAATCTGTCATACAGGTCCCGTCCTGGTGGTCCGCTCTATTCGGGATCAATTAGATATTCAGGATCGGGAACCAGTTTTTCCTCGTAGTAATTGTTTTATTCTAATTGTCCGATAACATGTGTCTATGGGCAGGACGATACCAAGGACGCCCGAACGGGGGGGGGGGGGTTCAGGATACACTCTGATCTAATTGTTAGCGATTGTCCTTTGTCTCTGTGCGGTGGAGTGGTGGGTGGTGGATGGAGGCTTATGGGTGGTTTGCGTAATGTTGTGCCTGGTGAATGGTGATGGATATAATGCGATTAGCAATGATGGGTGCCAGCTAACCGGTGGGGGGTGGGTGATTGGCGGCATTTTTGGGTGCTGTCTGGCCAGTGGTGTATGATGGGTAGCTTTCTGGTTACTGCATAGCCATTGGTGGGGATAAGTTTCTCGCTAGGGTCTGCTTACCCAGTGGTGGGTGCAGTGGGTGCAGTGGGTGCCGGTGGGCATGAACGGTGGTTTACTATGTACTGTCTACCTTATTGCTGGATGCTGCCCGGGAGACTAAGTGCCGTCTAATCAATGATGTGTAATGCATGGGTGGTGTATTGGGTGTTGAATGGCCACTGGCGGGTGACCGGTGATGGGTGGTGTACTGGTGTAGTGGGTACTATATCCTGCCCAGTCAGTGGTCGGTGATGGGTGGTGTACTGGATCCTGCCTAGCCGTTGGTGGACGATGGGTGGTTTACTGGGTGATGTGCTAGCCGGTGATGGGTGCTGCAGTGGGTGCCAAACACATTATACACGAGCGACTTGTCCCGATAAGAACAATTCAATTACGTTATTAGAAGCGCATCAGTTGATTGTTTTCCCAGACTATATTGTCTCTCTTCCTGCCTCTTCACTATTCTATAGTGTCCTAACAACGTCCTAGTACTGCCACGGCACTGTCCTAACGCCGCCCTAACATAAACATAAGCACGTACACCAACACCAATGTACCCACGAGTAGACGTGAAACACCACTGACACATTACACGGGATAAAAGTCGCCATACTGAATTTAGACCACCGTCATAATGAGGATGTCTGCTTCTCTGTGCCAGTGCCTTTTCAGCTACTGCTGACATCAACCCACGTCCACACTCATACACGCATATAACTATAAACACACACGCTTATATGTGTACGCATACGCAAGTATATGCGAGGCCCGGACGCAATTACGTTTGCGGACCCGTCATAGGGTTACGACAAGAATGTAGTATTCCTTTCTGGACACCGGCATCTGGATACTTCCGGTAATATTACAGGCGATCCAGATGATACATTGGGCTGACACTGTCGAGAACGTGTATAGCATGTGGCTATTGTTGTTGCACAATAGATATTACCGTGTGTGTGTGAGTGTGTGTGTGTGTGTGTGTGTGTGTGGTCCGTGTATGCGTGAGTGCGTGAGCACGCGCGTGTGCACGTACGTGTTTCCACCCCAGGATATAGTACATGAATAAACGCATGGAGACACATACTCGAGAAGTTGATCATATCGGGCCCATGTTAGACAACCTATCCAGTTCACGACTTTACCAACAACTTATAAAGCTATCAATGAGATTGTAGCCCGAATACCTGTCTGAGCTGGTGGACACCAGAATATCATCCAATCACATATTATTGTAGGTGTTTGTGTTTCGGTTAAAGTGATATGGCGTTTGTGTGTTCACTGTTGCAGTCCACACTTTGTGAAGACACGTTGTTAATCGGTGGATAATTAGAATTGGGTTGTATCTTGTTCTATAAACGCTCTGCTAGATATGGAATTTATCGTATTAGAGTATCAACATAATACTATCTTAAAACTGTATTATTATTATTATTATTATTATTATTATTATTATTGGTGGTGTTGGTGTTGTTATTGGTTGTGTTGTTGTTATTATTATTATTATTATTATTATTATTATTATTATTATTATTATTATTATTATTATTATTGGTGTTGTTATTTATATGGGATGCACGCATGTATGTGGAATATGTGTGTATGCGCATGTATTCGTGTGTATGCATGTGCGTGTGTCTTTGAATGTGTGCATGTGCGTGGGCGTACGTGTATGTGCGTGTGTATGTGCGTGCCTGTGCGTCTGTTCGTATGGCGACGGTCTGCCTGTTCGTATGTGCGCCGATCCCAATCAATAATAGATCAGCCAATCAGCGAGCGCCTTACGGCCAATCCCGGTGACGTCGTCAATAATTTAAACGAATTAATTCGTTTTGCATTAACGACGATCATCATCTCCCATCATCCATTCTCCCATCATCATTTAACACCGATCGTCCATCACCAAACGGTGATGACCAATTGCCGATCAGGTGTCACCGACATCTTCTTTTGTCGCTCAACTCGTCGAGACAACATCGTCGGCTTATTAATAAAAGCCTTTTATTACGAAATGGCTAACCTTTTTTTATTTCGAAATCGATTATTGGCCAATAAATTATTAATCGAACGGTGAGACTTGAATGGACGGTAGTCGTCTGCCCGACTGAAAAACGGTTAATTTTCAGTCCTGCATCAATTTATTCATTATGTATATTGTTTAGCCACTATTGGATGTTCTAAGCGTATTGCTAATTGTATTAATTAGCAATAATAATAATAATAATTATTATAATAATAATAATAATAATAACAATAATTTATATAATGTTTGCAGGTTCGATTCTTCACGGATGCCAGACTAATTGACCTTTCTGAAGCAGTGTGTCGTTAAATTTAGTTCACTCACTCACTCACTCACTCACTCACTCACTCACTCACTCACTCACTCACTCACTCACCACCACTCACTCACTCACTCACTCACTCACTCACTCACTCACTCACTCACTCACTCACCACTCACTCACTCACTCACTCACTCTTGTACATCATAATAATATTTAACATTAACGTTTTAAGTAGATAGTTATCATTTATTATTTAATATTTATTTCAGCCTGATCTACAGCTGGATAGATTGGGTCAGACACTGATCTACATCTGAGTGGACTAAGCCAGGTACTGATCTATAATTGATTCAACTCAGCCGGATATTTATATATGGTGCTCTGATCCGAATATTGATCTACATCTGAGTGGACTGGGCTAGATTCTGATCTACAGCTGAATAGACTGAGCTATGTACGATCTACAGTTGAATAGACTGGACTAGATACTCATCTACAACTGAGTAGACTGGTCTATATACGATCTACAGCTGAGTAGACTGGACTATGTACGATCTACAGCTAAGTAGACTGGACTAGATACTGCTCCACAGATGAGTAGACTGGACTATGTACGATCTAGAGCTGAGTAGACTGGACTAGATACCGATCTACATCTGAGTGAACTGAGACAGATACTGATATAAACCTTGTTGGACCGAACAATAGCTAAGTGGACCGGGATAAATAACGATCTGCATTCGAGTATTTGAACGGTAGAAAAGCTCGACTAAACATCTGCAGGTAGACAAGGGATTCAATCCCGGAGTCCCACCTTCATAGATTAGATATAAAATATGAAATAACGTGGCCAGTTAGAAATATCCGACGATTCCGGCGCATGCGTACGGAGACATCAACCCAATTAGGGCGGCCATCTTTATCAATTTTGATAATTATATTTGACTTCGTCGACAAGCTTAGATAGAAGGCGCCCCCTGGAGAGCCGCGGCTCGTTTCCGGATCGTCTCGGACGCGAAGACTTCCGGCGTCCATTTGAAGACGATTCGGGTTCGACGGAGCGTATGATCCGGAAGAAAAGAGACGACAGACATCAAAGCGATGCTGCCATGGATCCTGATTGCCCGTCCGTACATCGTCCGTGTAAATGTCACGTGATCGCCAAACGTGGATCGAAAGGCCCCAAACGGAAGGGGGGCGGCTGGCATATCCGGAAGGGGAGAATTATCCCTGGACGCTACGGGGATCAAAGGAGATCGCTTTCAGGTGGGTGGTTCCCGGAGATCCTGATTAATGGTTTTATGAGGTTAGTTTGGCCAGGTAATGTGTTCTTTGGTGGACAACAATAGGCGTGTTACCTGTTATTGTTCAGGTAAGATTTCAATGGATTTATTTCAGGTGATAATGCGTGGGTAGGACGCGGCGTAATGGGTTCTTGTGGTTGCGGGGTTTCTCGGTGGGTGATTTCGGTTGGTGTTTGGGTGCTGATTGTGTCAGGTAGCCAGCGATCAGAACAGCCAGGTGGACGTTCGAACCCTATTCGCGAGAACCGTAAGTTCTGTTGGCCATCCAGCGACAGGAAATCAGCAGATCATCCGACCACCCAAGCATCTGACCCAACCACCCATATTAATACCGATTATCTCCACCCATTCAGCTGCTGCCCAAAACATAGAGAAAACCACCCATGGACATAGGCACATGCAGATCGAAACAGCCGATCAAACTCCGCTACATCAATCGATCACCCAGCTAAACACCATGTGACAAACACCATGTGACAAATACCATGTGACAAACATCATGTGACAAACCACCCAGTCACCGATCCAGCCTTCCAGCCAAACAACCAGCCAGCCAATCACCAGACAATAGGCCCTATATCGTGTCTAACCAGCCAACAAGCCTATCTATATACCATCAATCAGTCTAACACAGAGAGAGGTCAATATTGGAAGAAGGGATCGCTTTATAATAGACAATAGACTGATCGATAACAGATCAATACCTGTTTGTATCGATCAGCTGGAGATCCCGTGTGTGAAGTGGGTATGAAGACATACCAGAGTACATCAGGGTTATTTAAAATGCATTGAGGTGTATGGGCTCGTATAATGCATTGAGGTGTATGGGCTCGTATTATGCCTGTGTGAGGGTGCATAAGAATGTTGAGGTTTTATTTATAGAACACATAAGGGGTCAATAATGGACACTTGAGGATGCAAGGAGATCGAATGAGGACGTATGAAGCTGCATGAGGGATGCATGTGGAATATTTGACGGAAATGTGACAAGGGTATGAGAGATTTTTAAGAGTTGTATAGCGGATATATGGGAGGTTTGTATGACGGTTTGTGATGTTGATAAATGTGTGTTGGTGATGCATGAGGGATACATGCGGGATACATGAGGAGGGTGAAATGTGGCAGTTGTATGAATTATTAGTGAGGACTGTATCGGGCTGAATGGGTCAGTGATTGATTGATGAATCAGTGATTGATTGATTGATTGATTGAGTGAGTGAGTGAGTGAGTGAGTGAGTGAGCGTGTCTGTCTGTCTGTCTGTCTGTCTGTCTGTCTGTCTGTCTGTCTGTCTGTCTGTCTGTCTGTCTGTCTGAGACTAACCCACGGAAATGTGACATTGTCACAACAGTCTGAGTGGGGGGAGGGGTATGGGAGATGGAGACGTATATGGATGCATGATGGTTACAATTATTGGTCTAACTGATTTATTAACATAATCCGAGTACTATGATCCAGATCAGATCAGGATACGATCAGTATTCACAATAGTAAAATATCACACACACACACACACACAGACACCATGTTCCAGGTAGACACTGAATGCACACATCGCTATATCCCCCTCCCGCGCAAATCGACTTTTAGCTAGTATCTGTCGGTGTATTATAAACCTTATGCATGCCGACTCACGTCTGTACAGATACGAGACTGTACGAGACGGAACTGGACAGCATGAGACGAGGTTTTCCATCACTTGTCACGTAGAATGGACAAATTCCGCGACAACTGCGCCATCCAGCGAAACCCCCTTCTGCGGGTCGCGTTCAACAGGGCTCGCTACAAACTTTGCGCTGAATGATTCGTATTTATTGCCTAGAGCCATCCGACGAAAACACAAACTTGTCTGTTACAGTTCCAAACCCGATGAATTCTTTTCAATAACGTGCTGCATGCTAATTTATTTGACAATGTTTATCGTTTGCACATCGGGTGTTTGCTAAAATGGCGCATATGTCGTCCATATATTTTATGCTAGCCGTCTCATTCACCGGTCAGAGGCGCCTCTGTGGGCTAGCGGCAGCGCGTTGGACCACAGATCACTACCACCGTGTTCGAATCTCGGCGTGCGTTCGCATATCTGAAGGTTGTTTCATCTTTAGCTTCGCCTCGTTGCCGTTGGAGGTCGCTCGGCCCATTCAGTCTGCCATGTGCACAAAAGTGGCCGTAAAACACCAATCATCAACATAATCATTTATCGATAATTCTAGACGGAATTTCCACTCCCCCCCCCAATCCTGTTATCTTTATATTTGATTCCGTACGTATTTGGTGTTTTACAGTTACCGTCTGCTAATTATAAATGGTGACGTTTATTACCGTAAAACCGAGAGTAAATTTTGTTTTGAACCAGCCAGTCATTCGCTGTTCTGACAGAAACCATTTCAAGGAAGGAAAATTTACTATTTCGTGAGAACACGTCTTTTCTTGAAAATGACATATCTATGAAAATAAAACATTTCTGATGTTTGATTCCATGCTATTCGCTATCAGATTTTGCCATTTTATTGTCATATAATGCACAACTTCCAGTTCGGCAGCCATTGACCCGCGGCTTCGGCCGTCTCGATTGATTAAATCTGGCTTTCTCCGCACAAATTATGCTATCTGATAGCCCCAAAATAAACAGTACAATATTATATTTAATATCGCGGTTGTTTTATGAAACGATTTTTAAAATATGTAAATATATCCGAAAGTCACGAATTCCCAAACCATCCCCCGCCGTACATTACTGTATACATGACATCTCTGACCCGGATACGATAGCCCAGAGGCTGTAGGACAGACTAACCCAGGCTGGTGTTGTTATTAACTGGTCACATATTCATTTTTAATCTATCTCTCCGGCATTTAGTATTGTTTTGCAGCCATACTTTCGAGACTAATTATTTCTATGACTGCTCTTTGTAGTATTTATTGGTCTGATGTGGACTCTGCCTGGAGTAAACTCGACTCGTCTAGTTATGACACCTACGGCAGGTAGATTATTAATATTTAATACGTCCCTCCAGGTGATAACACCTCGCTATATCTGGATGTCTGGCTCGGGGTCATCGGGTGCCAATGTATTGCTCGCGCGCGCGCATGCGCACGGACGCACGCACGCACACGCATATATATATATATATATATATATATATATACACGGACACACACATACAAACATACGCACAGACATGCGCACATACACACACCAACATACATACACACGCGCGTGCACATACGCACATGCACTTAAAAAAGATTTTTATAACTGAAACTAGTCTTGTTATATTTGGTTATGTCTACCTTTTATTATATATATACTAATATATATATATATATATATATATATATATTTTTATATACTTTAGGTTTCTATTCAGGTACATCACATAAACTTGAGTCCATGCCTTTATTATACGCGACACACACATATATACACACACACACAATGGATATCCGTATGCGAGCATGTACATATATATTTATGCATCTATGCATATATGCTTTAAAAGTGTCTGTAAGACACTGACGCAAATAATCATGAATTATGAATATACCTCCTGGACCATTCATAAGAAAATTGGATCCAGAACAGTGTGTGAGTGTATGTTTACATGTACCAGTGCTTTCGTTCCAGTTTGCGTTTACGTTTCTCTGTGTGTGTTTGCGTCCGCGTATGTATGTATGCATGTGTATATGGGGGGGTTGTGTATGCAATACGTATGCAAGTGTCTGTGTATTTGTATGCACGTGCGTGTATTTTTCTGTCCCACACGTCTAAGTGTATACATTGAAACACACCTAACAGCCGCCATTCACCAGCAAACCATCACCGAAACAAAACGCTATAAAGCGTCGTAGTCGCTGTCACCATGACAACAAGTGCCGAATGGCAGACCCGGAGCAGTACATCCGGTCTGTCAATCAACATGGCGTCCATAATAGAAGGCAGACGATATGGACATGATGCTGACCTGATTAAATTATTCCGCCGTATTAACGCCGCCAACATAACAGGATCGGACGGCAACCATTAAACATTTATAGAACACCGGAAGTACATGTGGCAACATCTGGACAGCAATTATTACAACCATCAGACGATGAAACATACCGGATACGGCCACCGTACTACCAAACTGCTACGCTATCATACTCCGACGATTGGCACGTTGTCAAACTCCCCAAAACTCCCAAGTTTCCAGACACCGCTTCCAAAACCTCCAAACTCATACAGACTCCTATCACCATGATATCAAACTCCCAGTCTCCCAAACCCTGATATTACCATATTGTGTTCCCATATACCAGACCAATTTTGCCATGCTCCCACACTCCAAAATTCCAAGACATTGATTTTACCATGCTGTCAGAATCCGAAATAACATGCTCCCAAACTCCCCGAACCGACGTCAACACGCCACCAATCTCACAGACTCCGAGACTCCTATCCAATCAAACTCCCAAACTCCCACCTTCCCACTCATCGGGGACTGCATTCATCATATCCGATAACGATTTTCACGTTTCTCTCCATTAGCATTTGTTCTGGATCGGCCTAATCATTTCGGGATTCTGATCCGGGACTTCCATGACTCCGGCTCGGTTGCCTGCCTCGAATCGACGAACAACGTCATCTATCGTGCTTTTCAGCGGCCGCCAGGCCCGACCGAATATTTCGTCGTAATGACTTTACCCTCCTGTCCCGCTGGAAGTACGTAGTATTTTCGTTTCCGGATCGCCGTATGTTTCCGTTCGACGCCAAACACCTCCATCGCCGGAGATTGCGCAATGACTGATCACGAGTAAACACTGGATCGGGTAGATCCGGGACGTTATACGGATGATGCCATTATGTGTATTAGAAACTGACACCGCCGTTCGGGACGACCCCATTTATCACCCGATATCGTTCGGGAATATTCAATCCTCTAATTGATTCATTATCACTTATTATCGCTCGCCGTTTTCGCGCCCGCCACACCTGATGCCGGGCGCGTGACGTCACTTCCGGACGGCCAATGCGCCGCCATTCACCGTACCGAGATCACGTGCTCGGCGGCCATCCATATTACATCGACAATGGCTGCCGCCGTCGAGGTGTGGTCCGGCCGCCCGGTAGGGGGCGCTCTCTGCTGCCTACCGGTAACGGGCGTAGAATAATCAGCATGTAAATCGTCCTATTGTTTGTGAGCGATCTCTTTATGGGCTTTATCTATTATTGAAAGCGGTAACCGTGTTAACACCTCCTCAACTGCCTGGAGAGTATGCGGGCAGCGTTAGAGCTGGGCTGTATAAAACAGAGTTAATACGGATTGTTACCCCCCCCCTCTCTATCGCTCTCTCTCTCTCTCTCTCTATTATAT
The DNA here is from genome assembly GCA_025642065.1 of Paralvinella palmiformis. Taxonomy (NCBI): domain Eukaryota; kingdom Metazoa; phylum Annelida; class Polychaeta; order Terebellida; family Alvinellidae; genus Paralvinella; species Paralvinella palmiformis. Next base: position 468,681 of record JAODUP010000123.1, read on the forward strand.
ATATATATATATATATATATATATATATATATATATATATACCCCTCTGTGTGTTCATTTAACTAACTAGCTGACTAGATAGATAGATTTGCTAGATAGCTATCTATCTATCTATCTATCTATCTATCTATCTATCTATCTATTTAACTATGTATCTATCAATCTAGGTAGCTAGCTAGCTAAATATATAAATATCTACCTATCTATCTTTCTATGTGTCGATCGAATCTATTTCATTCTGTGTGTGTGTGTTTATTTTTTAATAATAAATTTACTTCAACACTTTACGTTATAATTAAGACTGACAATCCGAGGGGTTGGTGCACCCGTACACCTCTGTGGACTGCTCCACTCCCCGAGGGGCATAAGGTTTTCATCTCGCCATTATATACGCGAAAGGGGCCGCGAATAATCTATAATGGTCCACCTCCGTAAAACCAACACTCCATTTATTGCTAAGTCAACAACACCGAATAAACTGTATGATAGTCGTCAGACTCGATCGGAGAACTCTCGTCTATCCGGTCGACCTCTCTACGACTGGGCCACGATGGCCCGCACACGTCTTCGTGGAACATCCGGTCTCGACGCCGATCACGCACACGCATACAACCACACGTAAACACACAGACACACACACACGCATTTTAGATGAGTGGTCTGCCCGTATGACGTTTAAGTAGTATTTATAACATACACACACAGCCCATCTTAGAAGCGCACCGTACCTGTTATCCTACCTGTAATTAGTTATGGCGAGGTCAATACAAGGTCATTTGTGAACTATGGATTTGTTTATTTACCATTATTGATCTTGTACCGACAACAAACACCTTCGCGGTGACGGTCACATTACAAGCAGAAAGAGATGAACAGAATATAAAAGGCGCTTTTACAATGTAAATGTTATGTTTTTATTATGGTAAGTAGAGGCCGCGACGGAGTGGGTGACGGGTGGTGGGTGTCGCAGCGATGGTGATGGGTGAGTCATTAGTGCTTGGGCGGTGTGAGTGCTTGTATACGAGAGTTATTTTCCTGGGTGCCACGGGTGTCCGGTAGGTCTGGTTGGGTGGTGATATACGTCGGTGGAACGTCGGTGGTGTGGGTGATAGGTCTGTGGATGGTGGGTGAATAATAACTACGTTATTTGGGTGAGTGAACGGGTTATGGTAAGCTGGGTGGATAGAGATCCTTTGATTGGGTTAATGACAATATTGAATGCGATAATTAGGTCGATTGGGTGATTATGTGAATGAATAGACGAGGTTTGGGTGATATTATGTTATTAAAAGGAATGTGTGTTTGTGCGAGCTTGATGATGATGATGATGATGATGATGATGATTGATGTTTTACGGCCACCTTTGTGCACTTTGTAGGCTAAATGGGCCGAGAGACTTCCAAAGGTAATGAAACCAAGTCAAAGATGAAACACCCTTCAGATAAGTCCACGCCGAGATTCGAACTCAGTTGGTAGTGATCTGTGGTCCAACGCGCTACCAATTAGACTACGGAGGCGCCCCGTACGAGCTTGATGCATTTGGGTAGTTAGTAGTTAGTATATTATTATAATCTGACATCTATAATGGTATTTGGGTACTATCTCGGACATTACGAGAGTAGCGAACTGTACGGGAAATGTACGGGAAATGTACGGGCATTTTCACACACGTGGGGAAATCAGTTTGTATAAACACATTACGCGTACGCACCAGCATATAAATACGCATATAAAGACACACATACACACGCACACATACACGCATACATCCACACATGAGCATACACAGACATATCTACACATATACAAGAGCACACCCACCCATCCACACACACACACACACTCAACACACACACACACACACAAACACACAAACATATATATAATGATGTATATATATTCAAATACATACACTCATGTAATATTCTAGCACTCCATATAGTTGCATATAATGACATATATTCCTACCTGCTTCGGTCACCTGAAGTCCTACCAGCGCCCACAGGACCACCGACAGCCCTATCGTTGTCACGTGCCACTGTGACGTCATCATCCACGTGACAGCGATGATCTTCTCGGTGGTAGAAGCGACTCCCCACGTCAATCTAATCCACTTCCGGTATTTGTCTTCCCAGACGAGTATCCACAGTGGGATCGTAAATCACCCGAACCACGTGGTCTCCCTCAACCGGAAGTCGGCTGTCGGCTAATGTCGATAATCTTTGCCGGCAAGTGTCGACATAAGTCATGACGTCATAGCTGGCGGCGTAATAGGTTCTTGCCGAGAGATACGTGTATGCGCGATTATCCTTCTAAAGGGATCGTTTAGATCCAAACAGGTAGATATCCATCTGTCCGGCGATTGACTTATCCACTGATCCCGATTTGCTTACATCCATGTCATGTGGGGTGTATTCGATATGAATTCAGGAGTTCCGGCGAGATAGGTGTCCACAGATCCAGATGTACGGAAATATACCTGTCCAGAAATGCACCTGCCCAGGGATCATCGAACTTAAACGTCAAGAGACTAGGTTGTCAACAAATGCCCGTGCCTATGTCCCCAGAGATCCAGGTATCCGGAGACGTGACTATCCCGATAACATCTATGAGTTCCTGTCCGTGATAGCTACTAACCGTCCACGCGCTCGCGTACGTCCACGCGACGCGCTATCCGTCGGTCCATCAGTCAGTCACTCGCCAACGACACGCCCCCTAGCGCCTGTCCCGGCGATTGGTCGCTTCCACCAAAGCTCCCTACCGTTGGCGCCATCTATTGTGGGCCCAGTGACACACGAGAGAATCGCACCGATCGATGGCACTTTGATATCGGAGCAGTGCCTCACGTGATCGCGCCCATCCACGTGATCGGGCGATAATTAGAGCGACGAGAACAATAGGTCGGCCGGTGTTTGATCAGTGATGTAGTTTATGCTGGCCAGGTATTAGCCCTACCTTGCTACTATTGCCTACACCTTACACCCGGCAAGACCACGACTCAACTAAGCGATAATTGGCGAGCTGGGCCCATTTTATGCAGCCATCGGTGCTGCCTTCTGCCGGTGTGTGCCAGTGGAGCCACCTAGCGGTTGTTGAGAGGGACGCTGAACGTTTTGGCCGTGTTTGGCTGCTGTTTAGATAGGTAGTGGAGCCAAAAGAAGCGTGGACTATCTATATATACAGATATAAATAGAGATAGGGAAGTGGAGATAGATAGATGCATAGGTAGGTAGATAGATAGATAGATAGATACATAGATATATATATAGATAGATAGATAGATAGATAGATGGATAGAGTGAGTGAGTGAGAGAGTGGATAGGAGTGAGTGAGTGAGTGAGTGAGTGAGTGAGTAAGTGAGTGAGTGAGTGAGTGAGTGAGTGAGTGAGTGAGTGAGTGAGTGAGCTAGCAAGTGAGCAAGTGAGTGAATCGATTCCAGTCACAGCCTAGTTTGGTCACGCAGCATGAAGCTCGGTCGTTAGTGGGCTAGATTCAGCTGGTTCAGGACAGCTGGTTGAGGACAGCTGGTCCGGCTTGTCTCTTGTGGGACATGGCTTCATCTTGTGGTTTGGTCTTACTGTTGCTACTTTGTCAGTAACTGATTGACACATACGCGCGCACACACACACACGCACATACACACACTCACTGACCCACCCTATCCCTTAGTTTGCCCTGTTTTACCCCCCCCCTCCCCTCCCTTATTAACAACGTTATCTATTAAGGGTCTGTGTTTAGTCCGTTTAAAGACAGAAAGCTCAGCTCCGGCTAACGACGACCCGGCGTAATGACGTCATACAACGTCACAAAGTCACTGACAAGTGGAGAGATTTATCACGGAACAATATGGCGACCGCTAAATCCCGGTACTTTGCGTCACCTGATACCCGTACAAATGCGCGTGTACAATACGGATGCGTAGCCATAAATATCTACCAACAGGAAAAGATGAACGTAAACCCGCATCCGCGGGCACGCGCTCGCTCGCCCCCCCCCCCACACACACACACAGACGGGTTGATGGCTAGATAGATAGATAGATAGATAGATAGATAGATAGATAGATAGATAGATAGATAGATGGGCGGGTTGGTAGATATATAGATAGATAGATATAGATAGATAGATAGATAGATAGATAGATAGATAATGTGATGATATATATATAATATATATATATATATATATATATATATATATATATATAGATAGATAGATAGATAGATAGATAGATAGATAGATAGATAGATAGATAGTGATAGATAGATATGTAAGTGGTAACCGTTAGTATAGGTTAGTATATAGTCTAGCTCATGATGATGATGATGATGATGATGATGATGATGATGATGATGATGATGATAACGACGACGACGAAGACGACACTCCGACCATAAGTCGACAGACAAAGACAACAATAATTAGCTCTCTAGCCGAGAGATAGTTTAGCCGACGGATGGACTGAGCATCAATATTTAATAAGCTCGTATCTCTACTGTGACACTAGACCACGAGCTTAAGGCTCTCGCCGTCTTGTAAATATACTCCTCCGAGAGAGAGAGAGAGAGAGGGGGGGAGGCAGCGGGAGAGGGGGAACGCTCCTTTTCCGATGTGCGCATGCGCGCCTCGTCGCCGCCGCGATGCGCCTGCGCACGCGGACGATCGATAGCGTGGACTCCGTTGGGACGGGAAGCAGAAGTGCCGAGGCCGGTTCCTTAAATAGTCCGCAGGGCCGAGCGTTCTGGTGGCGACAAAGTGGACTGAAATTATGTGACCTGGACCGGGAGTTTGTCACTGCGCGTCACTCGATTTTGACCCGGACCGGGTAGTTCGTACTTGGCCACGTTTGGGGGTCAGGGCGAGGGTAGTGTGGGGTTGTCGCTTGTTTTAGTACCTGACGTTCGGGACTAAACATTTCGGTTTGATTTAAACTTGACCAGGACTATGTATTTTACTTCAATTTAGTATTTACCACCAACGAAGGGATTAATATTTGTGCGTTTTTTTTTCTCCATTTGGCGTAGACAAAGACTAAATCCCTTAATTTTATATTTATACACCAGGACTAACTAAATATACGTTTATTTCGCTTAAACCAGGACTAAACATCATACCTAACCTTGATAGCTCTACAAGGAGGACCAACTCTTATACACGTATATATACGTTCTCTTTATATATGGACCAAGAGTAAGTGTTATAGGTTCCCTCGGTGTATAGACATGGACTGGATAATATACTATCCCCAGTGATATAGACCAGGACTAATCGGCGGTCCTTGGCGCGGTTTCTATAATAAACAAAATTACCAAAGGCCAGAACCACAACTTAGAGAAGACAACAGACAATTATCTTGTTTTGTAAACAACTTATCACTGAGCCTTATGTAGCGTATAGGGTTTGGGAATTGCGTGCGATTGTTCTATGTTGATCCATCCTTCTGCCTATCTAAACTAGGATTGGTTCTATAGAAATTAGCTGAATATTTCAGAAGGACAATCAATTAGTCGGATGGATCAAATTATTAAACAAGCAATCAACCAATCAACCAATCCATCTATCTATTTATTTATATATTAATATATCTATATATCTATCTACTTGTCTATCTATCTATCTATCTATCTATCTATCTATTATATATATATAATATATATATATATATATATATATATATATATATATATATATATCTTTTGATAGATATATTGGTATTGTTAACCGAACGAGTGAACTGATCAATGGATTGATTGGTTGACTGAATAATTGATTGATTGAATAATCGATCGATCAACCAATGAATTATTCAAACACGATCTGAACAAAGAATAGAAATATACATGCCTGTATTACCATATCTATGAAGTTATCTATGCAAATCTACCTAGTGTTATAGAAGTCTGCGATAGAAACATTTAAACTTATTACGCCCAGTGAGAGTATCTCGAGTAAAGTAAACATGAGCCGTCCAGACAACAACAGACACCAAGAAGCAAATTCATCAGATCAATCAACATTGACCGATCGTTTAGACTGGGATGGGCGATAAAAGGGACAAAAGTAAGTTATAATCTTCCCGAAAACGGCATCTGATGCGCTTTGATGAGGTTGCGGAAGCAGAAAAGCGCAGAAACGACTGAAGCAGAACTTTAATTGGGCAAAGCAATGTAGGAACGATTCAACAAACTTTCAAACAACGATGGTGAGTGTGTGAAATAATGATATTGTATGGCTCCTTTGAAACACGTGGTATGCTTGGTGGGTCAAGCGATTTTGAAAGTTCAAAAATTCTGCAGACACATCCAGGTCGGGATTTGAACCCGCGTTTTGGGAATATGTGGGTAGTCATGCTACGAGTTTGACCGTAGAGTAGCTTCTAATAATGGATGTATGTTATTTAAAACCTATTTACTCATGGTGGCGGGGTTCAAACCACGGCCGTGCTATGTCAGAAGGGTGTTTCATCTTTCACTTCGTCTCATTACCTATGGAGGTCATTCGGCTCATTTAGCCTACCGTGTGCACAAAAGTGGCCGTAAAACAGCAACATGTTCTCCATTCTTTTGTTTTATTTTGTTGATTGGTGTATAATGTGTTTAATGTGTTTTCGGGTTTCATTGATGTGTTCTTAACTCACTGTGAACGTGTCAAACATTGTGTATCACGAATAAAGTACACTGTGAGAAATTATTATTATTAAAGATAGATTATTACATTGAGGAAACGATTATGTTTTGAGAAAAATAAATCTCAAGAAATCAGAGATAGAAATGTTTTCGGTTAAGTTTATAGTTAACGGAAAACCAAATAATATGAGATAAGGTGTTTATGACAGACAGACAGACAGACAGACAGACAGACAGACAGACAGACAGACAGACAGACAGACAGACAGACAGACAGACAGACAGACAGACAGGAAACGCTTATAGACACACAAGTAGAGATAACTGCGGACAGTTGGACATATTAGCATACAGACAGCGACACAAACATACATAAATAAACAAGTTTACACACACACACACACACACATATATATATATATATATATATATATATGCACATACACACGCGTATCATCACCTACACACGCACGCGCATGCAAAAACAAACACATATCAGCCTAACACAATAAACACGCAACTACTATATTACAAGCTAACTATCAAGAAACAGAAACACCTTCCACCATTTGTCTTGTTATTGTTAACAAATTTTGATAAATACATCTTCTGCTTAATTAGAGACAATATATTTTATCTAGACATGTCTCCCGCCAGGGGGCAAACGGAACCGGGATCCACTCCGGCTCCGTAAATAACGCCCGATAAATTCGGCACGACCGGAAGTCACATGGTCGCCTTTTCAAGCGCTTCCGCTCAGCCACTGTTTTATATACGATCGCTATTTTTACCGCCTCTCGTCCCGGCGGACATGCTCGCTAGGTGGCGCTCGTCCGCGTGGACGGCTAGATCGGTACCGCGGCCATCGCAGATCCCATAGATCACGTGGCGACCGGTTAACTAGTCGACTGTTACACGGCCCACGGTCGCCATTTGCCATAAATGTGTCGTCGCCATTTTTTCTTCCGGCAATTATTCCGGATCAGAATGCGCTCGACCTTGACATCTGGCGTGCTCCTGGCGGAGGTTATTCCCAGTTGGTCACGTGACTCGATATTGTTTTAATTCCGCTCTTCCACAAACATCATTACGCTTTAGGCCGCGGGATTTCCCCGAGGCATCGCTTCACGCATGCGCTTGCGTGCCAAGATCGCTACCGAAATGAGACAAGGGTTAGTTCTCTAACTAGATATTTGTAAGGGGGGGGATATTTGCTTCTGCCTCTCTGTATCTATTCCTTTATCTAGATGTTGATACATCCATTCTATCTTTGTATCTAGCTATCTTTTTGTGTTTCAAGATATCTAAATATTTCCATCTCTCTCTCTCTCCTCCTATATATATGTGTGTGTGTGTACGTGTGTGTGCGTGCGCGCGTGTGTGTGTGCGTGCATGTATGTTGTGTGTGTGTATGTATGTTTGTGTGTGTGTTTGTGTTTTGTGTGTGTGTTGTGTATGTGTGTGTGCCTGCTTGTGTGTGCATGTGCGTGTGCGTAGGTGTAGGGAACATCTGCATATTACTTTTCCCCCCCCACACATCCCACACACACACCACACACACACACACCACACACACACACACACACACACACACACACACACACACACACACACACACACACACACACACACACACACACACACACACACACATATATATATATATATACCAATCTATCTGTATCTCTATCGGCCGATCTATGTCTATACTGTCTACCGTGTTTATTCACGGCCGCCATGTCAAACATGGCCGAACCATCAGCGATCACTCCCTCCGTCATTGGCCGAGCTGCCGCGACCTTGGCCAAAGCGGAAGCTCTTAAAGGTCAGAGACAAACATGGCCTTTAGAGAGGTGATCTTTGCCGCCATGTTGACACTAGCTATTTGTTTAACACACAAAATGTCGATCTACAATCTACGCTAAATTACGCCGCCGTGGATATAATGTTTATTTTCTTGTATCATATTGTACATTATTGCATTGTGCTCTCGCTCCCCCCCCCCTCTCTCTCTCTCTCTGTCTCTTTCTCTCTGTTATTGCGTTAATCTGGATTTGAATGCATTGCGCTGTCGGATCTTGTATTGTATCTCATTGTATGTCGATGTATTTTTGTATTATTGTATCTTACCTCATTTTTTAACATTGTCTATAATTCTATTGCAATATGTTGCACCGTGTTGTTTTAAATTGCAATATACTGGACTATGACAATGCATGTTGTATATTTTGTATATGCCATTTTATTTTACTGTGTTATATTCTGGTGAATTGTGTTGTATTATATTGTATTGCATTGTACGGCGTGAAGGATAAAACCAGCCAGTAATTTGAATCCACCATTAACGTCGTGTACAAAAGGCATAAAGCATTCTTTTCTTGTGGAATTTTTTGATATGATCATCAAATGATTGATAGACTAGAACTCACTGTCTTTTGACCGACAGATGGTTGGTAGACTGAACAATACAGTCTTTGACTTGCAGATGGTTGGTAGACTGAACAATACAGTCATTGACTTGCAGATGGTTGGTAGACTGGAAAATACAGTCTTTGACTTGCAGATGGTTGATAGACTGGAAAATACTGTTTTTGACTGGCAGATGGTTGATAGACTGGAAAAACTGTCCTTGACTTGCAGATGGTTGATAGACTGGTCATCACTCTCTTTGGCTGACAGATGGTTGATAGATTGGACAATACTATCTTTAACTTGCAGATGGTCATCACTGTCTTTGGCTGACAGATGACTGATAGATTGTACAATACTGTCTTTGATTGGCAGATGATTGATAGACTGGAAAATACTGTCTTTGACTTGTAGATGGTTAATAGACTGGAAAATACTGTCTTTGACTTGCAAATGGTTGATAGACTGGTCATCACTGTCTTTGGCTGACAGATGATTGATAGATTCGACAATACTCTCTTTGACTGGCAGATGATTGATAGACTGGAAAATACTGTCTTTGACTTGTAGATGGTTGATAGACTGGAAAATACTGTCTTTGACTTGCAGATGGTTGATAGACTGGTCATCACTGTCTTTGGCTGACAGATGGCTGATAGATTGTACAATACTGTCTTTGATTGGCAGATGATTGTTAGACTGGAAAATACTGTCTTTGACTTGTAGATGGTTAATAGACTGGAAAATACTGTCTTTGACTTGCAAATGGTTGATAGACTGGTCATCACTGTCTTTGGCTGACAGATGATTGATAGATTCGACAATACTGTCTTTGACTGGCAGATGGTTGATAGACTGGTCATCACTGTCTTTGGCTGACAGATGATTGATAGATTCGATAATACTGTCTTTGACTGGCAGATGATTAATAGACTGGAAAATACTGTTTTTGACTGGCAGATGGTTGATAGACTGGTCATCACTGTCTTTAGCTGACAGATGATTGATAGATTCGACAATACTGTCTTTGACTGGCAGATGATTGATAGACTGGAAAATACTGTCTTTGACTTGCAGATGGTTGATAGACTGGTCATCACTGTCTTTGGCTGACATATGATTGATAGATTCGACAATACTGTCTTTGACTGGCAGATGATTGATAGACTGGAAAATACTGTCTTTGACTTGCAGATGGTTGATAGACTGGTCATCACTGTCTTTGGCTGACAGATGATTGATAGATTCGATAATACTGTCTTTGACTGGCAGATGATTGATAGACTGGAAAATACTGTCCTTGACTTGCAGATGGTTGATAGACTGGTCATCACTGTCTTTGGCTGACATATGATTGATAGATTCGACAATACTGTCTTTGACTGACAGATGGTTGATAGACTGGTCATCACTGCCATTGACTGACAGATGGTTGATAGACTGGTCATCACTGCCATTGACTGACAGATGGTTGATAGACTGGTCATCACTGCCATTGACTGACTGGTTGATAGATTGGACATTAACATTTTTGACAGAAACTTATTTGCTGAGTGAACGATCATCTTCTTGATCGACAAGGTAAGTGATTTATTGATAGGGAAATGTCGTGAATTAACGGAGTGGTGGCTCTGTGTGGTGTTTGATTGACAGGGGTTTAGTGTTCGACTGACAGGAGTTTGGGGTTTGATTGACAGGGTCGGTCTTCAAATCAACACGGGTCATTTTTGACCAGCTATCTGATTTGTGATTACAGGTTGGCACATTGCCTGTTTATTGACAGTTCGTTTGTTGCTTCACTGACAACAAATATTATTATTCAGTAGGTTCCTGGCTGACTGGCCGACTGATTGATTGACCGATTCACCGATTCACTCACTCGCTCATTTATCCACTCACTCATTCACTCACTCACTCATTGACTCACGCATTGACTGGCTCATCCATTGACTGGCTCGCTTATTCATTCACTTAATCAATCAACCAATCAATCAACAAATCATTCACTCTCTCACTCACTCACTCACCCACTCATTCACGCCGTCAACGACTCACTCAGTCGCCAACACACTCATTCACCGAGTGACTGAGTAAATAATGCCGTGACCAAACAGTCGACAAAGAGGGAAAACAAGCAAAAATTAAAACAACAATAGGAACAATAGGAAATTTATAATAATATTAAAAACAGATTATAATAACAATAACATCAAACCCGATACCACCTGATAATAACAATAATACCATCAGATAATAACAATAATACCATCAGATAATAGTCGATGTTGACATCAATCTCTGAACTCGAATTATCTCGAAATTCGAGAGAAACGAAATATAAACAAGTCGAACAGCCTACATTCGGACACTACACAATGGCACCAACACCGGGCACCATGGTGGTGCTGGTGGTGCCCGGTGGCGCTGGCGGTGCTCGCCTTTGATCAGCAGTATTCATGCCATATCGCTAACATCGTCCTATGAGAGACAAAGGGCCCCTGCAAGGTCAATAAGTTTATCGGCATTGTACTCCTAGTAACTGTTCGATATACTAATCGTATCGTATCAACGCCTAAAATCAGTCATGTTGGGGGAGGAGTGTGTTGACATAAGAATGAGCACTGGCACGACGAGCAACTGATTGTAGCAGCAATGTCTCGTTATCCAGTTCCAATCTAAGCAAATATGTCATACATACATACATACATACATATCGTATATATATATATATATATATATATATATAATATATATAATATACACACACACACACATATGATATATATATATATATATATATATATATATATATATATATATATATATATATATATATATAGTCTTAAGCATTGATAATAAGGAACTGAGCTTGGGCCTGTGTGCAAAAGTACAGTTCGTACTTGACAAAGTACGTGTGTGCGTGTGTGCTCGCGCGCGTGCATATGACAAATTGATAACATATGTGCACATCGTCGGCTAACTGCCGACATGGAAAGGAAAGAAATGGGACGAAGTCAAAGATGAAACACCTTTTAGAAATATGCAGGCTGATTATAAAACGGCAACGCTAATGGTTTGGGACCAACCCCCACATCAATTAAGCCATGAAGATACCCCTATGTGAAGGCATATATATATATATATATATATATATATATATATATATATAATTGTCTATTTAGCTATGTGTATGCATATATTTATCAGTCTCTCTTAAATATGAGTATAACGTTTCCATGGTGTAGCTGGTAGCATGGTTAAACACGGGACTCTAGCCCCGGGTTCAAAACCTCTCTATTTCTGAGTGGTTTCCTTGTCTTTCATTTCTCTTTATTACCCAAAGTGATCGATCAGACTATGTGCCGACTATGTGCAGATAATTGGTCACAAAACGACAACATTTCACAACAACAATCATAAGACAACATCATTTAACAACAACAGCCTTAAAGTAACAACATTTCAGGTGTTCAATACGGATCATTTCGGGTTCAGAATGAACTGTTGTAATCAGGAGAAGATATATTTTCATCTCATTAAACGGGCGCAGAACGCATCGAACCTGTAATAAAAATGAAACCTACTTAGCATCAGCACACTACGCACTGTGTCTGGGCAATTGCTACATTCAGATTACGTAAGTGACGTCTTCCCTTTTCCGAGAAGCGATTATTTTATGACAATCCGGAAGTTGTCTTATATACGCAGCGAACCCGCGTCACAATACTTGTGACCTGGCCAAAGTCCGACGTGGTTGAAAAGCAACATCGGCCCGACAGTCCGGAAGCACTCACCCATTCCGGATCCGATCGTGAATAACGACTCACGTGACCATATCCCGGTCGACCTGTTGATCGTGGCGCCACTGCCGACCAGATCAATATTAGCGCCACCACCGAGCAGCCGACGTACTCGTTATGGATGGCGTGACGGTGATACATCATGACAGCGATATTATCACGTGACTAGTCACGTGGCACATATTAACCCCACGTGATGACGCATTGACCATTAGCTCCCACGTGTTCTGGAAACAATACGTTAACAGACTGACAAACGTTCAAACAAGATGCACGGTTTAAACGAACAGTCCGCCCTCCGCAATCACACCAAGCGGGTCACGTGACCCATCCGGAGCGGCACTGATCCCGAATGCCGGGCAGCAAGTCGGTAATTAGTTCGGGATCGTCGTTCGGCATCGTTTCGCCTCTGGTATGAGTCGCTTTAGACATCTGACGTCTCCAAGGTGCGACATCCAATTATCTTTTGGCTAGTTTAATATTCGTCCACCAGGGGGCGGCTGTGTCGTTATTACCAGGGGCAGCCTCATTGGCATGCGATACACTTTCAAAGTAACTCTCGCTCGGAAGGCACACCTTCAGGCTGACACTTGTGGGGGCAGAGACACTCGCAGAATGATGCTTCCAGGGAAGGCACATCTTCATCAGGACGACACCCTTACAGTGGACGCGACCTCAAGAGAACACCTTTAAGACACCTTGAGGACACTTTGAGCGAGCTACTTCTGTAGTAGAAACACCTTCAGGACGACCCATCTGTAGCAAACTTACCTTCAAGATCACACTTCTATAACAGACACACTTTCGTGGCGACACCCAAAAGGCAGACACGCCTTCTGGATCATATAGTTATGATGAGCCCATCATCACGGCGACATCTATATGGGAGAATTACCTTCCGGATTGGCCATCTATACTAGACACACCTTCATTGTGACAGTACTGTAATATAAACACCTGAAAGGTCACAAGTATATATCCGACAACATCTCTAACAGGTGTATGATATAACCTAGGGGAGTATCTGTTGGAATAATATCAATTCTTGGTATCCTTAAGTTGTTGTTGTTGTTGCTGCTGTTGTTGTTGCTGTTGTTGTTGTTGTTGTTGTTTTGAATAATTTGTTGTTATTATCTTACCTGTTGTTCCGTTGTCGTTACGGTTGCTAATATAATTAGTTTTGCTAAATAGTTGATATTATTATTATTATTATTATTATTATTATAAATTCCTAACTCATTGGCGTTCTCTACAATCACCAGTCCTCATGGTAGTATATAGTATCTAAGTTAATAAATCATCATCATCATCATCATCATCATCATTATCTTTGTTATCATCATCATCGTCATTATCATCATCGCCACCACCACCACCACCATCAATATCATCATCACTATCATCATAATCACCACTATCTTTTATATCCCCAACATCACTAACATCATCCTCATCTCACTATTATTGTTATCGCTAGTAATACTGATACAGTCCCCGCCATATGACGTCACTTAAACAAGCGGATAAATCAGAATCATTCGACAAAATGATGGTAATAATTAATAATGATAATTATGACAGTAATCATCTTTAGAGATTAGGACAATCTTCGCCGGATGTTATCTCCATCTTGATAATACCAGAGACTGGGCGATAATAAAACAAACGCACTATCTAATGGGTCTCCATGGTAACTAACAGCGTGGGGAATCGAAATGGGGCACGGGGAAATAGACAGTCATTCGGTGAATCATTGTCAGCCGGTGAGTCAGTCTGTCTGTCAGTCAGTCTGTCTGTCTGTCTGTCTGTCTGTCTGTCTGTCTGTCTGTCTGTCTGTCTGTCTGTCTGTCTGTCTGTCTGTCTGTCTGTCTGTCTGTCTGTCTGTCTGTCAATGAAATATCAATGAACACAGCAGCACAATTAGATATAGAGATAAATTAATAGCTAAAGAGATGGATGGGAAATTGGGTGGATGGGTGTTTCGGTGGATGGGTGTTTGGGTGGGTTGGTGGATGGTTGGATGGGTGGATTGATGGATGGCTTGGTGGATGTGAGGATGAGTGGATGGGTGGATGGGTGGATGGACGGATGGATGGATGGATGGTTGGATGGGTCGGTGGGTGGATGCATGGGTGTATGGATGGATGGAGGGATGGATGGGTGGATGGATGGATCAACATTTAACGGATGAATAAATGAATGAATGAATGAATGAATGAATGAATGAATAGATGGATGGATGGATGAATGGATTGATGGATGGATGGATGGACGGATGAATGAATGGATGGATGGATGGATCAACATTTAACGGATGAATGAATGAATGAATGAATGAATGAATGAATAGATGGATGGATGGATGGATGGATGGATGGATGGATGCATGCATGGATGGATGGATTAACAAAGCTTGTTTCACTAGAAAACATCTGACAATAAAGATTGTCGGATTAACCAATTTGGTTTGTTGATTGTCATGACAATATCCGAAATGACATACATTAAGAAGTTTGATTCACGTGATTGAGTGAATCCCGTGATCTAGATCCGATGTTTACATGGGATCATATATAAACCGAGAATGAAATCATCATATTAACATTCAGGGGCGCTTCCGTGGTCTAGCGATAGCGTGTTAGACCACAGATCACTACCACCCGTGTTCGAATCTCGGCATGGGCCTATCAGAAGGTTGTTTCGTCTTTGACTTCGCCTCATTACCTGTGAAGGTCGCTCGGTCCATTTAGCCTACCACGTGCTAAAAGTGTAGTAACATTATCGTTAATAGGCAGCTTAACAAAATAGAGCATTCGACTATTACTAAAGCATATCATAGGGACAATGAACATTACTCTAAGTGTGTGTGGCGTGTGTGTGTTAGCAGTAGGTGAAAAAGCCCTGGCACAGATAATCTTAAATCACAAATATCGCATTTCGATGATTCTCCAGAAGAATGGATCCCCAAAGCGACGGCAGTCGTTTAAATATAGAAACCCATTTCCAAGAATTTATCCAGCACCCCTGAAATTCAGCATACAATGCATTGATATATATATATATATATATATATATATATATATATATATATATAAACTGGAACAATAAATACCTCACAAACATTTAAACTCAGCATAATGATTGACCTACGCGTTGATAGCCAACCAGTGATACTGGATTATACGAGTCGACTGAACACAACATTGGAAACAATACTTTAAATCAGATTTTAAAGAGTAAATAGACAATCAGTTTCCCACAATTATTCGCGATATGTTATCCGAAGTAGATCCAGAAAATGTCCATGAGACACGTATAGGCTCGATCCTTTATTAGTGCCTGAACTTTAAGAATGCACCTCTTTTTCAAAGGGACATTGGCGCTCAGAATCACACAATGGAAATACAAAATATGACCCTTTTCGTGTTATCTATGGTGGATTGTCTTTAATCTGTCATTTTATCAATCGTGATTATCTTTTGTATGTAGTATTATCAAAGGTGATTGTCTTTAATCTGTCATTTTATCGATGGTGATTGTCTTTAATCTGTCATGTTATCAACTGCGATTGTCTTTTGTATGTCATCTGAACAGTGGTGATTGTGTATTAATTGTCGTGTTATCAGTTGTGACTGTCTGTTGTCGGTCATGTTATCAGTTGTGACTGTCTTTTGTCGGTCATGTTATCGGCTGCGACTGTCTTTTGTCAGTCACGTTATCAGTTTTGACTGTCTATTGTCCGTCATGTTATCAGTTGGGCATGTCTATACTGTCTGCCTTGTCATCAATTGTGACTGTTAGTTATCTATTATTCATGTTTAACGGCGTCTAGCCGCCCGTCTAATGGGGTTTGTTAATGTGTTACCTACATAATGGTCTATGGCAGCAAACAAACGTCCACGTATAATAGCTATTTATGTGTGGCTATATAGAGCGTGCGAGGCCTCGCGTGATAAGATATTCTTGCCCACCAAGCCACGATATCTCCCTCTCCCGCGGTAAAAACCCACGCCCAGTAATATTGAATACGCTACCGACTTTCTCTATAGTGTCCGGATCCTGTTGTTCATATGGCCCGGATTCTTTAACTGCCTTGATCCAGAATAATATCGCCAATCCGTGTTCGATTGGTCACGTGCGTGCTTCGCCGATGGGTCTGGATTTCCCGCGAAGCCGAAGTTTCGCGGAGAGACATTCGTCGAAAGTGACGACAGCCACGTGCTAGGTGGGGCTCGCATGGTGAACCGGATGTAGTCGGTCCGGATAGCAGCTGCGTTCCGGATAGGGATTTCCATCGGGGACTGGTCTGCCCGTAAGCAAAGGGTGTAAAGTACTTTGAAGTATCCCCCCTCTCACGTCAAATGGGCGAACTGAGAAAAATGTCACAGAACATCCGGCGATCTTGAGTGTCTCGTGTCCGCATCCGGGTGTCACATGTCTGTATCCTAGTGTCATGTGTCCGGATCTGGGTGTCATCTGTCAGCTAAGAGTCGAGCTAAAGACGATCTACTCCGACGTAGGTAAGATCCGACCTGTAAATATTTAATGATAACTGGCCTTCCACTATACTGTGATGTGTTGACAGGGAAATGCTAGTGTGTGTGTGTGTGTGTGTGTGTGTGTGTGTGTGTGTGTATATGAGAGAGAGAGAGAGAGAGAGTATATATATATATATATATATGTGTGTGTGTGTGTGTGTGTGTGTGTGTGTGTGTGTGTGTGTGTGCCCTCCACGTGATATATCAAATGGTTCTAAAACACCTGCCTCTCTCAACTCATTATTAAAGGTGTCAACAACAACCCCACATACACACCCACACAAACACACAAGCACGCACGCACACGCACGTTCGCACGCAAAAATATACTTGCACGAATACATACATGTATACATACACACATATACCCCATAACCACTTATACTCATAGTGAATGACACTCAAATACAGCTACTCCCTCATCATATAACATATAAATATATAATACAAATGTTTATGGGCGTATATAATTTTGTTTGTATTACTTAGTGTATATCTGTTACAGTTAATCTGTATAATCAGATAATATGTATATTACCTGAAATATTCAGGTAAAACGTCTATTGCTAACTGAGATTACCTGAGATTACCTAATATAGATTACCTGAAAATTTCACTTAATAAACTTATTAACTGTAATATATCTACCTCGCCTAATATACACCAAATCTATGTTCGCGTAGACTTACTTTCGCGATCAACGAAACAACGTCTGGTCGCCTAATATTATCAACTAAAAAACAAGCGTTTTGGCGGTTTTTGACAAGAAGGTAGAGTTTTAGGTTTAATTCTGAAATATTTTCTTAAATGTTCGTCCTGACATCTGGCGAACACGAAGGGAATTAGCGTCCAATTATCTCCAGGATTTTATTGCTTATTTCAAAACACTGGCAGGACATCTTTTTTTTTTTGAATAGGTACCGACTAGATCATTAATATCTCCCGTCTCGGCTATCCACCTGATGGTACCACGGCGTATCTACACGTCTGTGATAATGCCGTATGACAGCGCCATCTGCTGTACGATCTTACCTAACAATAAATCTCTCAATAAACGGTCGATTAACCCAATTCACTCGACGACAAGACTTCCAATTTGAGTATTATCGAATACTAGTGTCATTTGTATCTGGAGAATATTTGATCTAATCGTCCCATTTCTCTACACAGGTAACCACCTATAGTCCACATATTCCAGGTCCGACCAATGCTGAAGCTATACAAACCGTTGCTGACGCCTCTTGATACGTTTGTTTGCGAAGCTCAATATATATATATATATAATATATGTTAATCTCCATAATCAGGTAATAAAGATATTACCTGAAATTTTCAGGTAATATGTCTATTGCTAACTGAGATTAACACAGATTACCTGAAGATTTCAGGTATTATACATATTACCTGGTAACCATTACCAATAGGCAGCTGCTTAGTTTACATGAACAGCTGTGAATTATATATATATATATATATATATATATATATATATATATATATAATATATATTATATAAAGAGTTGTACACGTGGACAGCTGTCGCCCACCTGTACTACCCACCTACGTAGAATTTGGGATCAGTGATCCTATAAACACGGACACCGGAATGACGGTAGATGGCGACGTAGTCGTGGTTATTGTCCTGGACAGAATACGAACTGCTCCAATTTGTGTTGTCCGTAAACGCTTCTGTCTATAGATGTCAGTGTATTGGTGCTAATATATATATGTATATATATATATATATATATATATATATATATTTAATTTTCTGAATCCAATTAAAAAAATTCGAAACCAATTTACTTTGGTATATTCCTTCTTAACACAAAACATATCAGCCAATCATTATAAGTATACGGTCGTACTTGTCATGCCAGATCATACATACCTGCATATTACTTTGATCGTGCGCTATCTTTGTAAAAAGGATCAATATCTAGCCAATTCGGATGGAAGCCTTATTAAAGCGATTGATTTCTTGCACTTTTCCGAAAGGTGTGGATATTCGCCTAAAAACTAGCGAACAGGTAATGCCTAGAAAGTGCAAATATTCGGACTAAATTCGAATTGAGCACTTACCAATTACGACGTGTCACGTGTATGTATAATAGCTCACCCACCAATCGCTCGTTTTTAAAGTCGTTTCTTGCAGATAATTACTTGGCTCCTAAGCCGTATGTTGAACTGTGGCGGTCTAACAAGGTGAACGTAATTAACTTACTTCGAAAAAACACTATTTTATCAGCTTACTTTTGGTCGTTCTGAGCCTCAATCTTCACGTAAACGGAGACTATAACAGATTCAACTCGGGTCATCCAGTCAGATACTATTACAGGTGCCAGTGTCTCGGCTCAGGTCATATGGTGGTTGTACGTTTAGTGTTGCAGCCCCCACTTTGTGGAATAGGTCGCCGGCAGATATCAGAAATGCGTCGTCTCTTGAAAAATTTAAATCCGTTCTAAAATCTTACCTGTTCAATGTCGCTTTCACAAATAAATAATAAATATATTTTAAATCTCTTATAGTGGTTTACAGACATATTATTTAGCGTATTATTGTATTACATATTATTTATGCAGAGCCTCTGAATGGCCATCACTAGTAAGGTGCTTTATTATTATTATTAAGTGGCTTATTTAATGATGGAATCGTTACAGATATTTCCGTTAGGAGTCGCCCAAGTGTTGAAGTGTTGTTTCGGGGGATTTTCCCGTAGATTGGCGACATTCCTTGAAATGACGTAGCCGATAGCGTGATTACCGCAAACCGTGTAGCACCTGAGATCAATCCCCGGCGGATATTTGTTTGAGGGGTGTTTCATCTTTCATTTGGTTCGATAACCTTTCGAAGTTGTTAGGCCCAATTTAATATGCCATTACACGAAAGTGGTCAAAAATGGCAGCGTTTACATTTATAAAGGTAGAACGATGGATTGGAGAAGCAGGCACACACACACACACACATACACATACACATACATACACACATACATACATACACATACGCACAGAGAGAGAGAGAGAGAGCGAGACAGACAGACAGACAGACAAATATCTCCTCCCCCATACACATAAACACACAGAGAGAGAGAGAGAGAGAGAGAACGTGACAGACAGACAGGCAGACAACCCCCCCCCCAAACACACAGAGAGAGAGAGAGAGAGAGAGAGACACACACACACACACAGACGCGCACCTGTTACAAAACGAACAAACCAGTCAACAAGCCACTCAGTCCGGATTCCTCGCGTATCCCGGATCATAAACATTGCATCCATAAACCACATTTATAGCCAGCCCGCCCCGTTCTAATAGCACTTCTCCGGATCCCGAACGAGCGAACGGCCGGATCACACCGAGTCGTGGCCGGGTGTCCGACGGATGTTAGTTTTTCAATTATCAACAGAGCTTGCCCAGAACGAGGGCCCGGCATCATATTTCAGCTGCCTCCTCCATGTCGCCGAAAATGTTAATTGGTGCCCTTCGGGAGACGTCAGCGAAGTTTATGCGTCAGCCGGTGACATAAGGACCGGCTCCTGTAGCCGGTCTGACGGTGTCATGGACTAAACTGTCGGTCCTCTGGTCGACATATAGCCAGGACTAAAAGGTTAGGCTAAATGACTAGGCTGACATGACTATAGGCTAAGCTGGATTAACGCCTTTACGCCTATCACGATGTCTAACTCTTGACGCACCGACTGGATATAGCCTAAACGGCTAGGCTAACTGTCTGGACGAACTGACTAGACGAACTGTCTAGACTAACTGTCTAGACTAAATGGTCAGTAAATTAGTCAGATTGGCTAGACTAATTACCTAGACTGACTGTCCGGAATAATTAGCTAGTCTAAATGGTCAATCACAGGGCTATGCAAGACTAACTGTCTAGGCTAACTTTCTAGACTAACTGGCCAGGGCTAAATGTCTAGACATATTAGCCAGATTAGCTAGACTAACTACCTAGACTGACTGTCCGGAATAATTAGCTAGTCTACATTGTTAATCACAGAGAGATGTTAGACTAACTGTCTAGGCTAACTGTCTAGGCTAACTGTCTAGACTAACCGTCTAGACTAACTATTTGGATTAACTTAATTATTTGGATATAGACTAAACGACCACTAGTCAAGAGAGTTAGACTATTATTAGACATAAACATCCCAAACTAACTGTCTAAGCTAACTGTCAAGACTAACTTCCTTGGCTAATTAGGGCGCCCCCGTGGCCTAACTTATAGCGCGTTGAATCACAGATCACTACCACCTGAGTTCGAACCTCGGCGTGAGTATATCCCAAGAGTGTTTCACATTTGATTTCGCTTCATTACCTTTGGAGGTCGCTCGGCCCGTTTAGCCTATCATGTGCACAAAAGTGCCTGTAAAACACCAATCATCATCATAGACTAATTAACTTGACCATAATATAGACCAACTGCACAATCTAATTAGCTAGACTAATTAAGTACCTAGGCTAACTAGATTAGCTTCCCAGTCTAACCGTATAAATTAACCGTTCAAACAAGGTGCCGTTGGCTAATCGTCTGCCCTATCAAGTCTAAGCTATCAAGTTGGACTAGCCCACTGAACTAACTGGCTGGACTATCAAGTCAGGCTAATTTCGAAGCTTAACTGCATAGACTAACTCACTAAAATGACAGCCTCGACAACCATCCAAGGCTGACTATCTAAGCTAGCAAGTTGAACATAATGTCTATGGACTAACTACCTGGACTGGCAACCTAGACTATCGACCGGGACTAAGAGCCTATCGCCAAACTCTCATCGCTATCTAAAAACAAAGGTCGGGATGTTTTCTGACACCATATCCAAGTGCCATCTTCATGTAAAATGTCACATACGGCGACTTTATACATCTGGGAACTCATCGGCCTGGTTGATAGAGGTCGTCTGGATTGGGAACTGTGTATGTCCGGAAGGAGACACCGAGACTGGCTGAGAGACAGATGTCCGGGGAAAGGGTCTTTTTTGTGTGTTGGTTTATGAACGTCGTTAGGAAGATGTGTCACTCTGCGGCGTGACTGATGGTGTTGACAGGTAGATTGGCAGGTGTGTGATAGAAGTGCCGGCGGCTGTAGGTAGGTAGATAGGTACACAGACAGGTGTGTGAGACAGGAATGTTGGATTTGTACACACACATGGACAGAGTGCGGTGTGTGATATAGGTAAGCAGGCAAATAGCACTTTCTGTGAGAGTTGTACACCGACAGAGAAAAGTTCGATGGCCTAGACAGAGTGAAAATTTGATAAGTATGCAAAATAGGTATTAAGGTAAGTTGATTGGAGTGTAATAGATAGATAGACAGATAGATTAACAAAGAAGTGTGTAAATGTGTGAGATAGGAATAGAAGTAGACATAAACTCACTGAGTAGGGAAGACATGGATATATATTTGAGTGTGTGTGTGTGTGTGTGTGTGTGTGTGTGTGTGTGTGTGTGTGTGTGTGTGTGTGTGTGTGTGTGTGCGTGCGTGTGTGTGTGTGTGTGTGTGTGTGGAGGGTGCGTGTTTGTGTGTGTGTTATCCACATACATAAACACACCATACCAAAACGTAATAAAATTAAACCAATACGAGACGTATGTAGCCTATTTGGAGGATACCTTTAAACGTATTGTCTAATTAAATCATAAACCGCATTCAAAATATCCTCGTTGTTGACACCGACCGAAAGTAAGCATAAATAACACGCATAAAAAACAAACTTGTTTAGTCGAGACAAAATTTCGTGGAGCTCCAGTTTTATTTTCTATTTCCCGTCGTCAAATGTGTGTTCTGAGAAACAAAAACGAAGAAAAACGAACAAAGATGAAAATAAAAATCTTCTGAGCGAAGGAAGATTTTGTTGATATGAGAGCCATTGATGATTGTACTGACGTCAGCAGTATTACGATAACGTATTCTGGTCGGGGAGACACCGGAACGAAGTCAGGTACATGTAAATAATGGTTTATGATCGAAATAATAAATAAAGTTAATACATATTATTAGAATTATCATTGTATTGTTATTACAAATATTAATATTACTAATAGAGAAATAATGGATCGTGTTTCTCAGGTAGGGCTGGGTACACAAAGGCGCTATACAACGTGATAATCGTTTTGAAAGACAAAGAAATAAACATATCATATTGGTAAATACCACATCTTCCTTTGAAGATATACATTAATTATAATGTATAATAGTTTTGACATACATGCAGCTTTAATATTTCCATATTATTCAATACAATCGTTTTATGATTAACCGTTTTTTAAGCGTATTGTCTGTGAACGCGTGTGAACGTGAAGCATTTTTCAAGTTTTCCGTACAACGATAGACAACACGGGGGCTGTGATTAATAATATAAAAAATTCAAATGAACGTTTACAGTTCTACAGACGAACGATAAAACTCAGATGACAGCACTATCTCACGTATCTAAGCTGAATCCAGACTTTCTCGGAGAAGGCATTTTTGTTGGCACGAAGCGGCACCGAACTATTACAGGGTGTGCCAAACAAGCGACAGTCTCGGGATACTTCCAGACAGTCCGGGGATGCTACTACCAAACCAATGAAACACACGCAAACATAAAAATTGACGTCATCTCTAACCGACCGTGTATTTTACAATACACAGGGCAACCGAGGCGTGTTGCCAATACATCACAAGGGCCGATACGCGTCGCCATTTTGGATTTGATTCATCGTCACGTGACTAACATGTTGGATGTGGGGAGCGGTTTGCTATTCGGAAGATCTCTAGTCCGCGTACAGATCGGCAAGTCGGGGGGAGGTGGGGGATAATGCTGTTCCTTACGTGATCAAGTTTTCGGCATGTGGCAAATTATAGGTCTGAAGTTTTGTGTGTGTGTGTGTGTGTGTGTGTGTGCCATCTTCGTTTATTTAGATGCTATTTTTGGTACTTGACTTACCACTTCAATCATCATCATCATCATCATCATTACGATCATCGAAATACCCCTTAAAATCTTCACCCAAAGAGGTAAACATATCTGCCACCCAGCCAAAATAAAAGCAAAGCTCAATTAATTGTGGCCCTTTAAAGCGACGTAAACTCTCCATAAACGACCCGTCTAACACCAGCTGTTAGACACCGACATCTGCCGTCTACCAGTCACTGGCCGTCTAGGACACACACACACACACTGTCTTCGACACGATATAGCAGACAGCGAAACTGTCCGGACTGCGTTCTCCAAAGACGCCGACAACAAACATGGCTGCCCGTTATTTATACGTTTCCCATTAAAGAAGCGGCCTTCCCGGGAGCGGGCAGCTCTCGAACTCTATACGGTTAGTGTTTTACCCCGCGGGCTAATTAGAGAGACGCGTAATGACCGCGACCGAACGGCCGATTAGAGGAGGCGATCCTGCATAATCGGCGTTGCCAGCCACTTACAGCCGCCGTAATTAGAAACCATTTACGGCGAGTCACGTGGTCTGTACGAGCGGATATTTGGGTCGAAATGGGAATTTTGCCGAATCAGCAAATTGTCGATGATGATGAAAAGGGATTTCGAAGAAACGGGTAGAGATTGACTGATTGATTGATTGATTGATTGATTGATTGGTTAGGCAATTCGATAGTTGATTGATTGAGCGGTTGATCGTACATACACGCATATGGAAATAATCAGACAGACAGACAGACAGACATAGAGACAGACAGACATAGAGACAGACAGACACACATACACAGCTAAAAAACACACACACACACATACATACATACGGAGAGAGAGAAGACGCTAGCTGTCCCGTTTCACTATTATATTTATAAAGTAGCAAAGATCGGTCGTAAATGGTCTATTTCATATCGTGGTCACGTGACGGCGCTAGGCGATGGCGATGGTTACGAGCTGCGGGTTGCGAGTGATAAACGTAAACAACCTAAACGCATAAACATCTCAGAGACGACGTAAACAACGGAAATACATCACCAACATCATCATCATATCATCGGGGCCTAGGATAGGCCACTATAGAGGAGACAAAGCCCAGTTAGTGTCACGATAGCATGGTAAATAAAACGGGCAGCGATATTAGTTGTTTTAACATCATCACCATCATCAACGGGATCGCAACATCACCGCAAAACATCCCAAACATCACGGTCGATGCTCATCAACGTCAAAATCGTTACCAACATCACGGAGCGTGTCCACAACATCGCCAAAGTTCATCACCAAGTCTGCCCACGACATCACCAAAAGGCATCACCGGCACGAGGAAGTCCATCACTAACATCGCCAAGCCCGATCAAACGGCTTTCCGACACCATCGAAACTCATCACTAAGCCGGCCACCAACATCATCAACATCATCAACATATGAGCAAACCGATGGCTGCCATCAACATCACCAACGTCCCCAAACCCATTTCCAACATCGCCAAACCCATCACTAACATCACCAAACCACTTTAACGGTTTCACAAAATTCGCCTGAAAAAAAAGGTTACTATTGATTTCACCAATATGACCTAAGCCATCACCAACATCACGAAACCCACCGTCGAGCCCATTGCCAGCATTACCAAACCCATCATCAACATCACCAGCATCGCCAAGCCCATCACCGAGCCCATTAACCAACTTCATCACCAGTAGCCAGCCTTACCAACCGTCAGCCGTTACTCAGACCTGTAATTACGGTAGCATAAATAATTGAGGTCAGACAGCTGGTCCTCACCATGACAGCTGGTACAGGTGGTTTACTTAAATCCCTCCCCACCGAGAACACCGCGTGGGCCCTCTTCTTTTCCAAACCGCCGCAGCCACTCCCCCCAGATCCCAGACCACGAAGGGGATTAGCCCCATCCCCACACCGAAGACCGTCTCCCGTCCCTTAACTTACCTACGACAATCAGAGAAACCGTGTTACGTTGTATACAGTCAGACCTGGAAATTCCGACATAATTGAACGTCGGTTTATCGAATTCATTTTTTGTCAATGTCGTCGTTATGTCATAATCTCACAGTGATGCCCACTATAGTGAGTGAGTGAGTGAGTGAGTGATATATAGTTTAGACTCGGCGCTGTTCAAACCTAGCATACATGGCCGATGAGCTACTCTATCAGAAAACATCCCACAAACACTTGGTCCGCCGCAGCTTGTACCTTAAGACATGTGTTAATCATCGGTTACCAAACATAGAGACAATGGAAACTGCTCATCCCGAGTTTATCGCCAAACTCTCTCAATGTATACCAGAAGATACCCAATTTAATATTGGGCTTTTAACAGACAACGTATTTGGAGTATGACTGTAGAGCGCACTTTAATGGTTACTGCTCTTAGTACCTCTTTGTTAAATTGAAATTATTATTATTATTATTATTATTATTATTATTATTACTTTGTTATAAGTTTGCCATCTTTATTGTATTGTAGGCCAACTGGTTCAGGTCGTCTTCGAAGTAAACGAAAAACGAAACAATCTTAACGTGTAGACCGCACTCGATTCGAACCCCAGACCTAGAGATCTGTTAGCAACTCGGTTACCAACAAGACACTTCCTGGGCATAAACGTTCCTTTTTTTATTTAAATTAGAGCTTCATTCCTTTGTAAGTTGACTATAGACCGAGCACCTAGTCGGCAGGCTTACGCTGGACGCTCGATCCCACGACCCCGATATCTGTGCTCACACACACACACGCACGCGCGCGATCATTCTGATCACGGAGACGATGCACCTGTAACGTGTAAGCTTATTAACGTCGACAACAACATAAGTTAACGATGTCTAGTCGGTGTTGTGTTTTTTGTGTGTTTTGTGTGTTTTTTCCTGCTCGGAGTCTGACGTCATGTAGACGGCTAACTTCGTCCGTTTATTGATTTACATCACCTACACGTGGCCGCTTCTCTAAGAACTTACTGGGTCGTCCTACGCCGCAAATCAACGGGTTGTTGGTTCGATTCTGGGTCACGTCTGTGTTTGTGGGATGTTTCATCCGGTCCCCCGTGCCCAGGGTGTGGCTAATGCTGTGGCTAAACAAACAAATCAGTCAACCATCTAAGGACCATGTTATGGTCTTATATTTAGGTTTAAGGACTTCTGTCACCGTTTCGCTTTGAGCCGCTATATCCCGACCTGTGTGGCTGTGCCATCTGGCCTCAGCGTTAACTTCCTGCGGAGTATGTTCTTGATGCTGGTTGTACGGGAGCACACCGTAATGATCAATTACGATCCACAAAGATCCATAATAATCCATAATGATCCTCAGTGATTCTCAGTGATCCTCGATTATCCAGATTGATGGTTTAGTCAGCCGCGCTGCAGACGTGCGGTCATTAGCTAGTTGGTGAATTCGACCCGATAACCGACCAAGTCCCACCTGACGGGGTTACTACTTAGCCATGATGACAAATCTGTCAGTGGTTGCTTTCGGTTTTGGTTTCGGTTTGAGAATAGTAGAAGGTACGGTTAGGAGAGATTTGGGACGATTGATGGATGGTGTCTTTATCAGCAAATATCGTTTGATTGATTGATTTATTTATTTATTGATCAAAATCATCGTAGATTATAGTATTGTGTCGTATTTTAATTTATTTGATTCTGAATTACCCCACTTAACATAGCCAGAGATAGGGAAAGAAGTAAAGAGCAAAAGGGAAAGAATCATTCTTGTAAACAAACACGCACGCACACACAAACACACAAGCACAGAGGGAAGGGGGAGATTGAGAAGCGCGCACACACACACACACACACATACACGCACGCACACGCATATATATATATATATATATATATATATATATATATATATATATATATATATATATAAAGAGAGAGAGAGGGGGGGTCGCACACGCAAGCACACACATATATAGAGAGAGACACCCACACACACATATACACATATACACAGAGGAATACGCAGAGAAACAGTCATAGATACAGAAATAGAAAAATATATGTCCAGAGAAAGATATGAAGAAGAGGAGGTTGGGAGCGTCAAAGAAACAGACAAATAGAGACAATATATCATGCCGCTCTCCGGATCATCAAAGACAAAAACATATTTATTCTATTCCGGATTCTATTATCTTCCCTAAATTTCCCGAGAGGAACAGCTGGTAGCTGGTCCCGCGGACATCTTCCGTGAGATCAGGGACACACCCCGCGGGCATCTAATAGGAGAACCGGGCCTATAACTGCAGGCATCTAGTGGGAGATCGGGTGTCTCAGCCCACGGGCATCTAATGGGAGATGGGGGCGGCGCGCCGCGGGCATCAAATGGGAGACCCGGGCCAGCTAATCAGGTGTTAACGTCTTTCGTGTAAACGCTATCTCGTTCGCCGATTAGAAACATCAAGTTCATCCTTAACACAGGTGTCAGTGTGTTTTTAAGCGTTGTGGGGTGTCGTAGGATTTGGACAACTATTATAAGGGGTTATGGGGTGTCATAAGCTGTCATAAAGTGTCATAAGGTGTTATAGGGTGTCATAGGATATAATAACGGCAAAGCTTATAATCGTGTAATTAACATTGCAGAGAATTATCGAAATGACATGTTGCGACAAGGTATATTTAGTTAATTTAATTTGATTTTATTTTTATCATAAAGTTTGTTTCAAGATGCGGTCGAAGATCGTCGTATCATCCATAATACACAGTGTTGCCATAAACACGGCCGCATCATAAAACATGTCCTTTTTAATCATAAAATATCCGTTGACGTGATTCGATTTGTACAGCCTCGCTCGTAGTCACACATGAGTCACGTGACCGAGGGATAGCATGAAATATGAAAAGATGACAGGATAGGGTATAGCATCCTATTTTTATTTGGTTTAATTTTGTAAGTTGTGATGTTTAACAATATTTAATATCTTGTTATGGTTTTCTGCGATAATGAGGTCTGATGTAGTAATACGGCTAGCTACAACTGCCCACAGGGCTGGGAAAGGAGGGGGGGTCTTAATATCTGAAACACAGAATGTTACTTAACCCCGCTAGCCATGACTGCCTATACGGGCGACAGGGCGGTGGGTGTCTTACGAACGGCTATTATTTGGTGTCATTTCCAAGGTTAACGAGTGAGCATTTTGTTTATCAGGCGCCGACTGCCATTTACTTGGCCAGATTCGAACCCCGACTCAGAGCTTTGTCTAGCAGCGCTCTAGCCGCTGCGCTATCCGGTTACGGGTGTTATAATCACGTTTGGCGTTAGGACAACATTTGGTGAGGTGGTGACGTTAATTGGTGTCAGGATGCGGTTTGGTGTCTTTGTATCGGGTTTGTATCAGCTTCATGAGTCATAATTAATTTTGGTGTCACGATAAAGGTTCGGTGTCACGTGATGACATATCTTGTCACCAGAGGATTGATAGGAGTCACAAATAATAAGTGATATATATATATATATATATATATATATATATATATATATATATATATATATATATATTTATATATATATATAAACGGGTATATATTTCGATAACATGGATCTGACAAGCAGACAGACAAACAGTCAGACAAACAGACGGACGGACGGACGGACAGACAATCAAGGGGAAAGACTTTATTACGTGATCACTAATATGGATATTTTATGGATTGTCGCATAACCTTATAACGATTACGGATCACTCGGAGAAAAACAGAGAGAGATAGAGTCGGATTGAGTTACGATGTAAAATCATCATCACGCAATGTCACATTTGACCTCATCATTTCGGGAGTCAAGGTCAGAAGCAAGGACGCACAGCAGCCGACCGACACGTCAGCTCGTCAATCGACAGACAGACAGACAGACATACGGCGCGGACCAGTGGGCTGAATCTAGCACTCCCCCTCCCCCTAAATCCCGCTCCTAATACACTCTGATCCCGAACACTCAGTCGGCGGAGAACGTTTGTCCGGCAAACGTCACGCGTCATCATTACCGCTCGGACCGGAAATATGACTCTTTCGCAGCGCCATCTGTTTGTATCGCCAAAAACTAAACATTATCTCGTTAATATCGTTGTCTCCGACAACAAACCGCTTGTCGTCGGTCTCCAATATGGCGGCACTCCGCCGAATCCGGCGTGTCTATCCAGAACAATTACCGACTATCCCGAAGGGAATAGGACGACGGACGACGCCGTCCGGCAGATGGCGCTAGGCTCGCCGGAAGCGGAATCTTTCGGCCAATTGCCGCTGAGGAAATGACGTCATGAACGTGGGATCAGCCCCCGGCGGCAGAGCTGCTGGATCTGATGTTTACCGACCAGAAGTAATAAAGTGGTATGTGTGTGTGTGTGTGTGTGTGTGTGTGTGTGTGTGTGTGTGTGTGTGTGCGTGTCGTGTGCGTGCGTGCGTGCGCGTGTGTCTATTTACCTTATCTAGTCCCTATATCTATGTTATTACAATGCATTAAATGAATGTTAAATGGATTGTTCTTCTGTACTCATGTCGAGTGATATAGGTAACTGGGTAGATGCCTGGGTGTCGGTGTCAGTTGCTGGGTGGGTGGCTGGGTGGCTGTATGGTGTAGCTAGAGGCGTTGACCGGTATGTGGATAGGTGTGTGGTCGAATATTTGCGTGGGTGTTTAAGTGGGTGTGAGCCCGGCTGGGTGTATCAGTTAGTTTATACTTGGACGGGTGGCTGCGTGGGTGGTTTTATGTGTGTTTGGGTGTACACGTGGGTATATTTTCAAGCATCTGGCTGGGCTTATAGATGCGTGGGTGGCGGAAAGCAGGGATATCTATGTGGGAGCGTGTGTGAGTATCTGGGTGTGTGGCTGGGTTAAAGGGGGCTGTATATAACCGGGCGTATACTTGGCTATCTGGCATGTGTGTGGGGGGGGGGTATCTGGGTGTTATTACCGCGTCTGGCTGTCTGGGTTTATCTGGGTGTCGGTCTGCGAACATACCATGACTGTGTTTATTTATCTATCTCAGCATCACGCACAAAACTTGAACATTATTTTTCTGTCACGAGAACAATAATTTCTCCTTTCTAAGGAGACAGCAAAATATATACCGTATAAACGTTTATCCCACAAATCAACTACTTCCCGAAATAGTCTCCCACATCACAATAAAATATGTTCTACATAAACTCTTCAAGACGTAAACATAATATTTGTTCATCACTTTGAACAATATATACTATCTTAAAGAGTAACATTATGCAGTATCTAAGAGCCCCCCCCCCCCCTTTCAACGTTATGTCGCAGTGGATGGAGCAGGTTTATTTGTGTTTGTGGGACATCCCGCTATATTTCCCGTGTGTGATATAACACTCAGTGTTCCCGCTCACCTATATTTCACATGTGTGATATAGCACTCAGTGTTCTCTCTCAGTTATATTTCCCATGTGTGGCATAGCACTCAGTTTTCCCGCTCAGTTATATTTCCCATGTGTAATATAGCACTCACTTTTTGCGCTCAGTTAAATTTCCCCTGTGTGACATAGCACTCAGTGTTCTCCCCCAGCTATATTTCCCACGTACGATATAACAGTCAGTATTCCCACTAAGTTATATTTCCCATGTGTGATATAGCACTCAGTGCTCCCCCCAGCTATATTTCTCACGTGTGATATAACAGTCAGTATTCCCATTAAGTTATATTTCCCATGTGTGATATAGCACTCAGTTTTCCCGCTCAGTTAAATTTCCCATGTGTGATATAGCACTCAGTGTTCTCCCTCAGTTATATGTCCCGTGTGTGATATAGTCACACTCATTCCGGGAATCTTTATATCTCATATTATCTCTCATGACATAATACAATACATTTGATCTGGAACATATAGTTATGTGACTAATCGATTTTTGTCCTTAAGAAAGAACACCCCCACCCCCATTCTCTCCCCTCCCCTCTCTCTCTCTCTCTCTCTCTCAAGCACACAAATAATTGATGGGGTTGAAACCCAATCCTAGCTGTGTCTGGGGGAGGTTTCATAACTCATTTTGAAAAAGTGAAAAATTTCATTTCACATTTTCATTTCAAGCACCAAAACGACGGCGCTTAATATTCAGAGGGCGCTATAGCGAGGCGTCGTAATGCGGGGGAAGCGCTGTATGTAAAACATAGCGCGTATACCTACCGACTATCGTACAGCTTAGCTATAGGCCACACCAAATACGGAAACTAATTAACCTAGCATCGCCATGCAAAGGCCGGGTTATATAGCCATTACCAGAACCAACACAACACCAACAACAATAACAGCAATAACAACAATAACAGCAACAAAGCGATAGCCAGCAAACGTAATACACACACACACAGAGAGAGAGAGAGAGAGAGAGAGAGAACATGGAGGCACAAATCCAGAAACGCCTTACGGAGGACATAATGACCAAGCTATCAGCCAGAAATACCTCTCCGTCTACGGGAAAAACTAATGGAAAATGTCACTTGATGATATATTGTCTACCATTGGCTAACTGGCCCGGTAGACGTCCAAAGCCAGCCTACGGTAGACAATGGCCGAAAGTGCGGCCTTTTTCGCATCAATTACCCGGGTTAATGTCGACGGTTAAGGCTAACGCCATGTCAGGATCTCTATCCGGACGGGATTAACTTTTGGACGTCCGTGTGCTTAAGAGAGGTTCTAGGGATCGGCGCTAATCTTCTCCGGGCCGCGCTCGCGCCGCCCGCTAGACGGTATGCCCCTAGGTGTGCCGAGTGGGTCGTGGCGTCGTCCGGATTCAGGTGGCTGTCGTTCCCCCGATACGTGGTCGGCAAATGAAAGATGGGCGACGAGCTCCGAGATCCCGAAGGCGCAGTCGTGGTTCGGGATGCAGCTGCTCCATCCGCTGGTGTGTGTGTGTGTGTGTGTGTGTGTGTGTGTGTGTGTGTGTGTGTGTGTGTGTGTGTGTGTGTGTGTGTGTGTGTGTGTGTGTGTGTGTGGGAGGGGAGCTTGTATTTTATTAATGCGACAAATTGTCTTATATTCACGCTTTATTAAGAGTAGAACGAAATCTTTAAGAAATCCTCTTTATTCTAGGAGCATCTCAAGAGTCCGACAAAGCTGGTCTCTTAAAACAGGATTTACTGTGTTCATAGAATATTCTGTGTGTAAGTACCTATATGTGTGTTCTAGCGATAGGTAAAAGGTACGTAGAATCATAAATTGTAATATATATATATATATATATATATATATATATATATATATATATATATATATTCAACATTATGACAACGACAAATGTAGATAACCTAATTTCTAAATTGGA
Source organism: Paralvinella palmiformis (assembly GCA_025642065.1). Classification (NCBI taxonomy): domain Eukaryota; kingdom Metazoa; phylum Annelida; class Polychaeta; order Terebellida; family Alvinellidae; genus Paralvinella; species Paralvinella palmiformis. The sequence goes on from JAODUP010000123.1 coordinate 502,272, forward strand.
CTTATTTGCAGGAGTAGATATGCTGAAAATGAAGAACGTGTACAATGATTATGATTATTATTATGATTATTATTATTATTACTATTATTATTATTATTATTATTATTATTATTATTATTATTATTATTATTGATGATGATCACTACATTATGGAGAAAATATTGTTTAGAGAATCATCGGTTAAGAAAATCAGTACTATATCAAGCCATTGTACGGTTTGCTGCATCCACAATCAGTATTACCAAGACGACAAAGAGATTCGACATTATCTAGATGACAGACTCGCGGCTCACGATGTCCTGTATAGAGACGTTTACGGGAAGCGACATTTCTCAGCCAAAATAATGAAACAGTCTCCGCCCCCCAAAAAAAAAAATCCTCGCTTTAAAAAAAACCCCGACTGTCTAGTTTCGTCCGTCCTCCGAAATCGAGCAATTTTCTTGGTGTGAACCAGACAACTTTTTGTATCGCCATTCTAAGCCTTGTTTATCAGAACTACGGCCTCCTATTATCCCATGCCATCCCTGGGAACGACGGATCATTGTCGTAATGGCGCGAATACTTTATATTAACGATTAGTGCGCTCCGCAAAGCCGTGGAACTATTTCGTGCGCGCATGGATTTCGACGACGAATTCGCCCTTCACGAAGTCTGCTAAATGTTCAATAATAGTTGTTATCGGAATCCTCGCGTTGCACTTCAATCAACCAGCTAATCGATCAAATCGGAAATAAACATATATGCAGTGACGGAGCAGGGGCGGGGGAGGGGGGGGGGGTTGCCACCCGCGGCCAAATATATATACTGGTGTAGTAGGAATATATTTTCGGCTCGAAATTGCCGCCCCCATCGCCCCGCCCCCTTTGCTCCGCCACTGAATATATTTACATATTTGTACATAGTAAAACAGCCTCAGATGTGACGATCACACTGATTTGACACATATATATTATGACCATGTAAATAACGTGATTTATTCAATTCCAATTAATGGAAGTTCAACAGAAATACGTCGATGCTGTGAGAATTTGGTTTATGACTTCGTCTGCCGTCTTTAATACGTCCATTGAAATTAAAACAACAGCAACAACAACAACAACTATTTCCACTCCTAGTGTTAGTGCTATTGCAACAACTACCACGGTTATTATTAATTATTCCCATCGAATGCTGCTGGGCACCCCCGTGGCCTAACTAGTAGCGCGATTTGCCACCGATGTACAACACATGGGTTCAAATCTCGGTTGAGCTATTTCAGAAGGACGTTTCATCTTTCATTTCCCCCTCATTACCTTTGGAGGTCGCTCGGCCCATTTACCCTACATTGTGCACAAAAGTGGCCGTCAAACAGCAGCATTTCATCATCGGATGCTGCCATCTTTGATATAATAAAGTAATATAATATTATATCCAGTTGTAATATTCAAGATATCTATGATAAGTGTTAACGGCGTAACTTGTAAACGCCAAAAGCTTCTTGTATTTTATTATGACACTTGTCTAGCAAATCTACCTTCTTGTATTCTGTGCATAACGTTTTTCATCGGTTAGCGAATCTACGATTGTAAATTGAGTGATGTCGTATATTAGCATGTACCTCCTAGAACAAAGTAGATACCAAAAAGTGGCTGTACCTGCAGGTAGAAAGATGATGCTGAAGATGGTATAGTTCAAAGGGGTTTATCTGTTCGTTTAGGTTTAATTCGATTATATAATCGATATTATCGGCTCGGCCAAGCCGTTATACTAGATACACCGATAACATCGAGTCATCCGAGGGTAATCAAAAGACCAGTTGTCCCCGTTGTAAACAGAGCGCTGTATTAAGACGTACTCTCTCCTGAAAACAACCAATAACCCGGTCAAAGGACTAGCCCGTTGTTTTCCTAACCGTTTCGGTCAAAAGAAGTCGCCCATACGTAATGGCTTCCTCTCTGCACTGACTTAGCACAGGGACGATCGATTGGCAGGTGAGTCCTGTAGGTCGGTAATGGTTAGATTTGGCGATCTTAGGGAAGCCGAGATCACAGAATTACTAATGAAGTTCTTACGTGTTTACTGTACTATTACCTCTATGTGTGTATTGTTTGTTAAAGGATGCTAACATTTTCTGAACACACCAGATCAAAACCCAGCCATTCTGCCATTATTCTCGGTTAGTTCAGGATGCATTAATTCGTACCTGTAAAAATCAGTAATGAAGCGAATCCACTTTGCGATTCAAAACAATAACAGGTTCATCTCACATTCGTCATTTTGCCTACAGCTATTGATACGGTCATTTTGCCTACAGCTATTGATACGGTCATTTTGCCTACCGCCTAAACCATTAATCATTGAATAATAACGATCTTAAGCCATACGAGAGCTTCCGTAATAAAAGTAGTCTATTCTCACGAGTTCTATTGTTCAAGTTAAGACAGTATTACAGTGTTGCAGCCTTTATGTATCTGCCTGCTGCGTTTGATAAAGTTGACCGTGATGTGTTGTCTATTTCTCGATGGTAAGATGTAAAAAAGGTACACTTTTGTGCACAGGGTAGGCTAAATGGGCCGAACGACCTCCAAAGGTAATGAGGCGAAGTGAAAGATTATAACATCCTTCGGACATAGACCGGCCGTGGTTTGAACCCAGCTGCTATAGATCTGTGGCTAACCGCGCCACCAGTTAGGCCACCGATGGTAAGATGTGGTTGGTTATTTAGCGAAACTCTTTGAATGGCTTCCATCCTTTATTTAAATCCCTTTTTTATTGTAGAGCACTAATTGATGGGGTTTCATAGGATATCATATATTTGTCATCGCGGGTTATATTTTCCCTTTTTCTTGAACCAAAATTGAATATCACGTTACGACTACGCTCGTCTGGCTGTGAATGACGTAAAATAGTCTCAAATTGAATAATAATAATAATAATAATAATAATAATAATAATGGTAATAAAACAAATATTATCCATTTGATTTCAACGCATTATGTCAAACACCCGAAAACCCCAATATAACGAGTATTACTGACACGTGTATTGATATAAATGATCAGGTTACACCTGGTAGTAGGGTTGTTCACATTAATCTTAAGAAGGTCGACCGCTTAAAATCACTTTTAGCACAAGAATCATTTATTACGGCTCAAAACACCTTTGTTTATATATTAGCTAGAACATTGTCATTCGTCTACTGTCGGGCAAAGTGGATAACGGCATCAGTTGCCTTCAGCGATTTCGAGATGGCACAGCTCTCTCATGATGACAAATACTCGAAGATAACGGCATATCGGCTTAGTTCTCCGGAAGTTGCTTTGTCTGTCGGCGAAAGGAATAATTCATTTATTCATTTCAAGATTGAGCTAATAACGCGTAAATGCATTAACAACATTGCACCTGAAGATCTGTTTAATCTTGTCCATCAGAAAGTCATCTCTCTCTCTCTCTTTGTGCCTGTGTTATTATATATATAAAAATATATATATATATATATATATATATATATATATATATATATATATCGATGTGGAGTGCGTGTGTTGGTGGATGCATGTGTATATATGTGCGTGCATGTTTTAGCCATGTGAAATAAGGCACTGGCACAGAGAATCTCTTAGCGTGAATTCAAAATCTGGACGATTCTTCAGGGAACCGAATCCGGAGTGACATGCGTAACGTCTCACCAGTCCCTTCCTAGCTCCTTAATGCTCTACTTTGGTCACTGCTCTTTTATACTCTACTGTAGTCACTGCTCTTTTATACTCTACTGTAGTCACTGCTCTTTTATACTCTACTGTAGTCACTGCTCTTTTATACTCTACTGTAGTCCCTGCTCTTTTATACTCTACTGTAGTCCCTGCTCTTTTATACTCTACTGTAGTCACTGCTCTTTTATACTCTACTGTAGTCCCTGCTCTTTTATACTCTACTGTAGTCACTGCTCTTTTATACTATACTGTAGTAACTGCTCTTTTATACTCTACTGTAGTAACTGCTCTTTTATACTCTACTGTAGTAACTGCTCTTTTATACTCTACTGTAGTCCCTGCTCTTTTATACTCTACTGTAGTCACTGCTCTTTTATACTCTACTGTAGTCCCTGCTCTTTTATACTCTACTGTAGTCACTGCTCTTTTATACTATACTGTAGTAACTGCTCTTTTATACTCTACTGTAGTAACTGCTCTTTTATACTATACTGTAGTAACTGCGTTAAGATCAAACCTACCTTACGCAGACGATTAAAATCAGTTTGTTTAAATAATTCTAATATTATATTATTTATCTGGTGATAAAACTAAAATTGCTAAGAAAAACTACTACTATTATTATTATTATTAACTTGCACTGCGATATGGGGCGCTTCCATGGCCTAATTAGTAGAGCGGCTGGCCACAGATCTATAGCACCTAGGTTCAAACCCCGGCCGGGCTATATCAGAAGGGTGTTTCATCTTTCGCTTAGGCCTAATTACATTTGGAGGTCACTCGGCCCATTTAACCTATCTTGTGCACAAAAGTGACCGTAAAACAGCAACATTTATATTTTGCTTTGCGATGTAACAACTTTAAAATAATTGTCACAGAAAATATATTGTAATCGTGTACTCTATGTGATGTTTGTAATGTACAGAATGTGCTTTGCGTTCTAGTCTCTGTATTCTGTACTCCTCCATCGGCTGTACTGCATAATGTACTCTGGTTGATGTACTCCACAAAGTTCACATTCTCAATCTGGAGTACTCATCTTTTAATCTAGAACACAATACAGCGACGTGCCAGCTTACATTTGTACTATCGGTAATCCAGAATAGCTTTCAGGATTACTGGCTAATATCCGGGATAATGTCGTCACTCAAATAGATTAAGTTATGTCATGACAAAGTCATGTTCAATGTGGCTCATCACCTCAGTGATGATTAGTGATGGGAAGATAATGGGACAAATGTTTTTGTGTTGATAGAGGGTGATAGTTGAGGGATAATGGAGTGAGTGCGTTATAGTGATGATATCGCGCGAGTGTGTGTGTGTGTGTGTGTGTGTGTGTGTGTGTGTGTGTGTGTGTGTTGAATTAATGATGTGGTATGTGTGTGTCAGGGTGATGATAAGGTATGTAAATGGGAGTGATGATGAGTTGTGTGAGTGTGGGTGATGAGATATGTGAGGGGGAGTGATAATAAAGTATGTGAGTGGGAGTGATTACGAGGTATGTCTGTCAGTGTGATGATGTCGTATGTGTCTTGGAGTTACGATGTAGTATATCAGTTGTGGAATGTGAGTTGCGGAATGTGAGTTGTGGAATGTGAGTTGAGGCGACGATGTCGCATGTTGATTAATGATATGGTATAGCAGTTGAGATAATGACGTATGTGAGTTGTTGTAATAAACCTAGTACGTTTGTCATGGTGTTGATAAGGCTTTTTTATGGGGGGGGGGTTCATGTAATCTGGGAGGTGTTTAGCTTAATATTGAGGTGTGTTTTCAGTATTGATTGTGAGGTACGTGTTTGTTGTGTTCTACAGAACACCGCGGTAATTATATCAGATGAATATTAAAACAAAAGGAGTTGAATATCATTACGTATTGAGAATAATATCATTACGTCATAGGATCAGCATCATTACGTCATAGTTGAATAGCCTATCATGACTCTTGGCTAAAATAGCTAATGATTGTACGTGTATTATAGGCATCGGCGTGTTATTGTACTGGACGTTAGTGTACGGACGTCAGTGTACGGACGTTAGTGTACATATATGTTAGTGCACGTGACATTTGTGGACTGGATGCAAGTGCACAAAAAAGGTGAACGTTAGTATTCTGGATATTTGTTTACGGAAGTTAATGTACATTGATGTTAACGCACAAAAAAGGGAACATTACTGTGCAACATATTACATCTATTTTTAAATACTATAAAATATAACTCAATCCATTAAAACCTTTTTTTTTATAAAACACTAAATATTTCGCTAATATCATAAAATCACAAATTGAAGCAATTCCAGACAGATATTTCTGTAACTGAAGCTCTTACCCATCTGAGAATTCCCATCTTGTTGTCTCCATATCTTCGGCTGCGTTCAGCTTCTTCTCCTCGAGTGGAGTGGACCAGATCTTTGTTGGTCAGATCCGTTTCTCTGTTAAGGAGAAGCAAAAACGGCTTGGATGAGATGAATTAACCATATTTTTGAAATGGTTGTACCAACCTTCCACGTGGTTATTTGTTCTGGGTAGACAAGCCCAAACCCTTTCGCTTGCATTCCAGAACTGAATCTAAAATCGATCGCCGTTCCCTGCTTCTTCCATTCCGTGCCCGAACACCAATGAAGGCTGTTTCAAAATAATTGAGACTAGCGTCTGGTAACTCGTCTTCCATTTCTACAAATGCCGGTATTACCATATCGGCAGGAAGGAAAGCCAAGGCATGTAATTTGTTTTATTTGATGTTGAATTGCAGCATCTTCATCCTATGGAACTTTATGGCCCAAATTGCAAATGTTCTGATAACCACTTTGTACAAGATGGAAAAGACACTATATGCCAGTAGCTCTTGGAAACACAGTTTCAGCAGCATTTCAAGTCGCTAATTCAAAATCTGTCATAATTGTGTACGGTTGTAACTCTGAATGTAGACACTTCTGTACTCCTTCTAAAGATTTTGTGTAACTCTCTTGAGTTCTGTCAAGTGGTAGACCAAAGAGAATCGGTAATACTTTGTCCTTGAAGTGTCCATGTATAGCAAATAGTTGTGATGTAATTGAAGGACGCGTTTTTATGGTGCCATCCATGAAAATGTGTTCAACTCTTCTCAAAGTATGCATCCGCCCAGTGTTGCCAAATATCAAAATTTTATCCTCACCATGTCCTGAATTAAACCGAAGAATGCTAACTACTTCGTATGTAACTATTTCTGCAGGTATCACTAAACCAGTAAGGTTGTCCACATTTCTTGGTGCTCCAATTTGATCTTCTCCGAATGGTTCTAGCAATTGATCTAGTCTTTGGAAGATTTGCTAATGTTGTATGTAGAATACTTTCGATGGTTCTAGGAATAATCGCAGATGATTGGTCTTCCGTTCGTGTAGCTTCATTGCGAATCTGACTGTAAACTAGTCTCGCTTCAGGATCATCGGGATCACCAGCATAAGAATGGTTATTTATCCGCTTGGTAATAACGTCATTTTCTATCATCACTCTGACCTTGCAGCCTTTGTTCACTTTCACACAGCGTCAAGTTTGTCCTTGGGAGCAGTACACAAATCCGCCGTCAGTGACGAGATCTTTTCTGTATTTAAACTTCGTGTTTCTCATACAGAAAATGCCGAGTGAGCTAGAATCACAACTTAATTTTTTTATTCCAGTAAAAATTTGTTATTTGCTTAGGCTTTCAATTCCAAGAATTCCAAAGATCAAAATTCTAAAGATCATAGAACAAAAATTAAAAAGATTAAAGATTTTAAAGAGATCAAAGATCAAAAGTATTCCAAAGCTCAAACAAATTCCAAGAACACGCTCTGCGAAATATGTCAATAACGCATACGGTATTATTACCTGATGCCTTCATAATACATCAATAGCGTTTAGCGTGATTTGGTTTTACTGATATTTTCTATGTACATTAATGTCTGCTACACTAACACCCACGTACACTAAAATCAGGTGCATAAACATCTATGTACACTAGCTGCCGTACACTAACGTCCGTACACCAATATCCAGTACACTAGCGCCCTCAAACCGTATTAACGAGTCAAGTATACTGACCTATTATACCAGATGCGACTAACACCGGATGTGTATTGTGTACATATATGGCACTCTAACAGTGGCTAAAGTTTTAGACAGTCATGTACAACAAATATACTAATATTTGTACATTGTTCACAGTCTGTTATGGCGGCGTGAATATGTCTATACGCCTATACTCTCAGACAGACTATTGCAGCTGATCATATTACAGATACGACTGTTACAGTGTTACTGTCTGTGAATGTTACCGACTGACACCTGTTAATGGACAATCTGTTTATATTGTCCTTGTAATGACGGTTGATGTCTATATTGTTAATATATTGCTAGTTGATGTCTAATTTCTCGTCGTATTGACATTTAATATACTTAATGGTACTGACTATGAATGGTGTTATTGTGTATTGATCTTGGTATGACTTATACCGATTACGGTGTTATTCTACCTCGACAGGTATTGTTTATGTTTTCACTGTCCGTGAAGGCATATGTATATGTGTGTGTGCGTGTGTGTGTGTTGTGTGTGTCTGCGTGCGTCTTCGTGTGTCTATGTACGTGTTGGTGTGTGTGTGCGCACGCGCTCCCCGGTTTGTTTGTGTGTGCGTGTCTGCGTGCAGGATGGTCAGCTTTGTTTTGGAATGAAAGTTCGCTGTAAATATGGATTTATTTTAAAATCTCGATAATTGTTGGTGATGCTGTATTGGCAGGTATTTAAGCAGCCTTTGATGTGGTTGTAGATATTGAGGTTGGTGTTGTTGTTGTTGTTGTTCAGATAGTCGTGGACACCTAAATATTGTGGATGTTAAATTATTTATTAATATTGCCGTAGGTGTTGATGTGTAGACGGTTGTGGAAGATGGACTAGTCGTCAACATTGAGGTAGTTATTGATGTTCAGGTAGTCGTTAATCTTGATGCGGCTTTCAGTGTACCTTCTGGCATTTATAATACTGCGTCTAAATATAATTGTCACGTGATATTTTCCCAGTGTTTTCCTGTTCCATTTATCTTATATCACCTTTCTTGTCATAATGTAAATTAATTCGGTGGCTAGGTAGAGCTCATCAAACCTCTAACAAAGAAACAAGAATTAAACCTGGAAGCCCAAGTAAAATCGCTAAAACGTGGCTTAAGGAGAAAGGTAAACAAAATTCTCATTAATACTACTACTACTTATAATAATAATAATAAAACTACATTTTATGGCGAAGACACCAAAAGATTGTGGCCAATAAAACTCCGTACATCAGGTATCCAGAACTATTATTACAATAAACTATTATTATAATAAACTATTATCACAATAAACTATTATTACAATAATTATTCATTCCAAAAATTAAACTTATATGGATTTGTTGTTGTTTCATAAAGATATAATTATCTCTATTGCGCATCTTTTTATTTTTAAATTTGTCATGAATGTTTTAATGTTACGTTAAGGGGGGGGGGCATTATATAACCAATTTTTTCAAGCATCCTCCTTTTCAACATTCTATATGCGTTTGCTTTCATTGAAATATTATATTATGACTATTGAAGAAGAAAAAAAACGAATTGAATTGAAACAAATTGAATTGGATTATTCAGAAATGTTTGACGATCAGTAACATACAACTGAACAATGGACTTTGAAAAGGTGAGTTTCAAGAAGGGATTTAAACGAGACACTACACGTTTCTAATCTCCTCATCCGACGTGTTAACAAAAGCTCGGTTAATCGGATCCGAAGTATATCTCCGAAGTATTATCATCGCTATCTACAAACCTGTGGCAATCTGAACAATCAATAGTTGATCGCGCCATTATGTTCGGCCATTATGTGGCCGAGATATCCGCCATTAATGTATTTTTTTACCAGACCGCTGGAGGCTATATACGTGGCCAAACTGGTAGGGCAACTGGCCGCAGATCTCTATCAGCGGAGTTAAAATCTAAGCCTGCCTATGCCTGAGGGATGTTTCATCTTTAATTTCGCCTCACTATTTATGAGGGCGGCCCATCTAGCCCGTCAGACGCACTAAAATGGCCGTAAAACAATAGAAGTTAGGGCTAAAATCAACCAATCAATCAATCAATCAATTGATTGAGTATCGGTAACTAATCCATATCGTACGTGATATTCGGTTGATCGACGATCTCCGATCCGTCAGATCATCAATCATCAAATGTTCAATTACCAGATCTCCGATCGCCAGAGGTTATCGAACACGAAGATCTCCAATCACGGATCATCAGATATCTGATCTCTGATTACAAGATCTGCGTCTGTTTCTTTCTGACATCGATATTTTTTAGATATGTGGATATTCCGGATGGTGTCTGGATTTGGTGGGATGCTAATTGATCACTGGAACGAGAGCATTTCGATAAGCGTCCGCTGCTTGTTTATGCAATCAATCATCTAAACACACACACACACACACACATACACACACACACACACGTACACACATACACAGAGAGGGGGTGAGATTTTTATGGAATCAAGAGATAAACAGGAGGGTTTCCAACTGTCATATGGAGCCTTACACGTCTGTTCTGGATCTTAGACAGGTGACACTCGGTCGCGAAGAGAATAAATCGTTGACATTCGCTTCTGAATCGCATGTCACGTATAAACGTATCGGGATCACGTGCTGTTGTCCCATAATCACGCGTCAACACGGAGAAGGTGCTACGTGGGAATATCGCGGAATGAACCGTCACGATCCAGAACTGATTCAGGATCATTCACCTGTCACGAAGAAAGTCATGTACCATATGTGTGTGTGTGTGGGGTGTGTGTGTGTGTGTGTGTGTGTGTGTGTGTGTGGACAGGCTCGGATATACACGAGCCACGTGGGGACAGTCATGTGGGGCTATCCAATGATCACACGGAGGCGGTTCCGGACGGTACATCACATGGGGCTCTTCCCCGTATATCGTGTGATGGGGGAGATATCCCGGAATCCTAAATTTTCCTAAAATCACGTGCTACGTGATTGCTGACTACCCGCCCCCCAAGTAAGGTGTTGCGTATGAATTGACCCCGGTTCACGTAGACGTCGTTCCCGAATGAAAAAACGTGCGGATTCACTTGTCACGTGATTGTTGTCCCAGAACACTGTGTCATGTGACTGGAGCTGTTTGGTAATAATTCCATTACGGATTTATTATGGTCAGAGAATCCGATATCGAATAACAAAATCCCGTCCGTGAAGCGACTAGTGATAACAACATAACGCCTTCTGGATCACTGGCTTCTGCTGTCGTCACGTCACGTCCGGATTGAAATCCCTTCAGGATCAATACGATTCGGGTTCGCCATTGTATACACATAGAGGCGGATATCCCTGTCAATACTAATTGTTCTTTCGTGTAATACGTCGGTGACACGAAGTCAAACAATCTCTCTCATTCTCTCTCTCTCTCTCTCTGGGGGGGAGTTGTGTCTGTTTTGTATGCGTGCATGTGTGCGTGTGTATATGTGAGCCTGTTAATGAGCTATATATATATATATATATATATATATAATATATATATTTATATACACATATATATAATATATATATATATATATATATATATATATTGTGTGTGTGTGTGTGTGTGTGTTGTAGATTATAGTATGACTAGAGACGATGGACATATATATATATATATATATATATATAAAAGAGTGAGAGAGAGAGAGAGAGAGAGAAAGATTTAATAACTTTAAATCTATGATAAAGCTTCACTTGTTCACACATGCCTATGGCTGACCATAGGAATTATTGTTAACTTTTATATAATGTAAATGTATTTATTTCATATTGTTAAGCGCCCTTGAACTAAGCATTAGGATATATGGCGCTATATTAAGTGCTATGTTGTTATTATTATTATTATTATTATTATTATTATTGATGTTGTTGTTGTTGTTGTTGTTGTTGTTGTTGTTGTCAGAGAGCTGATGGTGCTGGTTGTAGTATACAATATAAGAAGCCAGTTTATTAAGTCATATCACGCGACACGAATAGAATTTACAACGGAACAGTTAAAAAAATAAATCAACTAAAATTGTTACACGTAAATCATTAAATCTGTATCGAGTATATAACATAATTAATTGGTCAATCCTCCTATGACACTGGAGTATAAATACCTATACATTCACATCTATTAATACCCTAGACACACTCACTCTCTCTGTCTCTCTCTCTCTCTCTCTCTCTCTCTCTCTGCTTATAAATAGGACAAATATAAATCCGGAAGAGTGCCAAATTTCGAACTGTTTCGGCATCAGTGATTCCGTATCCAGATGACGGATCCAGACGCCCCGTTTCGCAATCTGAGCTTTCTGAGCGGGATGACGAGGGTCCAGGGTCGAGAAATGGAGGTCAGAGAAGGTCAGTTTGGAAGTTGACCCTTGACATCAGCTGTTAGAACGAGCTACAGTCTTTGATGGCATCCGGATAATAATCAACAAAACGCTGAGGTAGGGTGGCTATGTGGCAATGTAACGAAAGGAGAAGTTGTTTTCTTCTTAGTTCGTATCAACCAGCTACTGGTCGCGAACGGCAATGCATTGTTGCGGATTTTATGTTTATATTTTACGGCTAGAAACTCTCGGGCTTCTTCACGGCGGCGTCAGATTGTTCGTCGTGTACTTATGCTTAGATTAGTCACGAGTGCAGCGTTACTGCGGAAATTCCGGGTTTGCTGTTTGGCTGAAACATGCCATACGGAGAGCATCTGAACAGAAGTGACGGCAACGAGCCAGTGAACGAAAGGAAGAACGAAACAAATACGAGGTACACCAGTTAACCTCCATTAACATTCATCCACCCAACCACCCATCCACCCAACACCCACTCAGGCAAGACATAACAACATGTTTTGTAACAATATTCAGCCGTGTTAACGTCATTTAAAAAATCATTTGTTAGTGTCGCACACAAACACACGAGATTAAAGGGATTGTTAAAACAAAGGACATAGATTATATATACATATATATATATATATATATATATATATATATATATATATATATATATATATATATTCATATATATATTAGCACCAATACACTGACATCTATAGACAGAAGCGTTTACGGACAACACAAATTGGAGCAGTTCGTATTCTGTCCAGGACAATAACCACGACTACGTCGCCATCTACCGTCATTCCGGTATCCGTGTTTATAGGATCACTGATCCCAAATTCTACGTAGGTGGGTAGTACAGGTGGGCGGACAGTTGTCCACGTGTACAACTGTTTATATATATATATATATATATATATATATATATATATATATATATATATATATATATTCACAGCTGTTCGTGTAAACTAAGCAGCTGCCTATGTGTAATGGTTACCCTTCGGATCGACACAGCTGTCAAACGTTCCATCCATGACGTCAGCTACAGACGTCTTGGTGTCGCCGGCCACGCTATAACCAGCTGGTAGTTGTCCTGGAGCTGTTAGCAGCTGTCCGCCGGTAGGCAGCTGTCCACCGCTGCTCACGGGACCCCGACTGGGCGGTTGCTCCAAACCGACTTCTATGTGTACGACATTATCCAGAGAGTCTCCACATTGTACAGGTCTCGGCCTGGGCACCGTACACGTCCTCCCGTATCCTGGATAGAACGCCCCCTGGTGGAACTTCGTGTCCCTACCGATGCCGATCCCGAATGTCTCGAACTTCGGACTCTCGTATTCGTGTTCCTTCTTCGAGTGCATGCAGACCAGGCCGTCCCTCGATCCTGGGATGCCTCTCTGGTTGTGGTAGCTCTGGTAAGCAGAATCCGCAGCGGTCAAGGTCGTTTGCCTCGGTTTCGTGCGTCCCGGAGAGGCCTGAACTTCCCATACGTGCGTGTATCCGTATTCTCCTTTGAGACGGTGTACCTTACAGTGAGGTGATCCAGGGTTGGAGGGCGACATCTGAAGTGTGGTCATACCTGGATCTGGATCCCTTTGTACTGGCCGCTTGTATCGGCGTCTTCTGGAAAGGGAAGAAAGGAACAGTATATTTACATTCTCTCTCTCTCTCTCCCTCTCTCTCTCTCTCTCTATCTATCTATCTATCTATCTATCTATCTCTCTATATATCTATCCATCTTTCTATCTATCTATCTATTTATCTATCTATCCACATACACAGACATACATACACACACACACACACACACATATATATATATATATATATATTACTAGAAATATTGTCCCTCTATCAATTGTATCCAGTGTGTGTGTGTGTGTGTGTGTGTGTGTATACTCATGATACTTCCGTCTGTTTGCACGCCGATGAATATGCACAAAACGCGATTTTTCGATCTATAGAGAACCCGGTTGTCTGTCGTCATAGGTGCGTGCATCCGTACGTGTGTGCGTGTTACACTTGATTGAAGACGACCCGGCAGCCATATTAAAAGCTTAAATAATGCATTAACTCGCGTCCGACGCATTGATACGCGGAAAAAATTAATTAATCGATCGCGAAAACAGAAGGACGCCAGAATGGAAAACTATTCTCGGTGTTATAAGTTATTCATGAATAGGGAGAAGCGGAATAACACTCAAATTAGCCCGGGCGGCGGGGTTGGGGCGTTTGGCCGAATCATAACGTTCATCATCACCATCATCACCATCATCAGCTATCACTCGTCATAACGTTCATCGTCAGCTATTTGCTCGTCATAACGTTCATCGTCAGCAATTGCTCGTCATACCGTTCACATACCTTCTACACCATAAGACTGTAGCGAGGAGCGTGAAGCCTACGATAATACCAATAGCGACACCTATCAGCACGGCCAGTATGAGACCTGCGTGAGATGAAAATAAAAACGTTCATAAAACAGGACATTTAATTGTGAATGTGTTTGAGTTATTTATTAACTGAAATTAGATTACAATTTGGGGAAGGAACGGTTTTTGGGAAAAATGCATCCGATATCTGCAATCCAAACAAGCTGAGATATATATATGTATATATGTATGTATTTATTCTTGTTGTCTCGTATTATTAATTAATTTAGACAAATTGCTACTTTCCTGATTGAAGTTTGGAATTAATAAGCAGTTCGCTTCACCGAATTCGTGTCATGTAAATGGGTTAGCATCTTATACTGAATCAATTATTTTGTCTCCCTTGTATTGTATTGAATTAGATTTGAAATACTATAGCTAGACACAGAATACGAAACATGTTAACACACACACACACACACATAATATATATATATATATATATATATAGAGAGAGAGAGAGAGAGAGAGAGAGAGAGAGGGGGATGAGAGGGGACAGAGAGAGAGAGAGAGAGAGAGAGAGAGAGAGAGAAGTAATGGATTATATTTAGAAGCAAATGAACTGAGAGTACACCCCGCTGCCTTCTATGGAAATGAACAGCGTTCACAACAATTAAAATACCCACTGAAGTCACTGACATCTCCCAATTGACGTATTATCGGTCACCAAACACCCATGGAGATCATTGATGGTACCTATCGCCT
>JAODUP010000123.1:520000-525000 GCA_025642065.1 Paralvinella palmiformis
ATGCTCGTTTGTATATATATCGTATGTACTGTAAACATCGTCTGTACTGTAAACATCGTCTGTACTGTAAACATCGTCTGTACTGTAAACATCGTCTGTACTGTAAACATCGTCTATACTGTAAACGCCGTTTGTATTGTAAACGTCGAGTGTACTATTAACATGGTCTGTACTATAAACATCGTGTGTAGTGTAAATATTGCTTGAACTGTAAACAAGTCTGTAGGCTAAACATCGGTTCTACTGTAAATATCCCCTGTACTGTAAATATTTCCATATTTTTAGTGAGCACGTAAAATACTCCGCGTAAAAACAAACATAGAACTAGCGGAGTTTTATAGCGCTCGATGTTCATATCCAAATCTCGATATGATAAGTTTTATCAGTTTTTATCATCACGGCATTTGTACACTATGTCAAAGAAATCTAGTTTCTAGAATCATCGTTACCTGTAACAAGCAGGGCATATCACTTGTAAGGCTTCTGAGTGATAAAAATTACGTTGAATGCCAAACATTACAAGCTGAAGTCATATCCAGAAGATCGATTATTCTAACATTTCTAGTCACACTCGAGTTGTGATAAAGATACTTTTAGCTCCATTTTAGGATATTAACTGTTTCGGTAACACTTATGTTTTAAACACATTGCGTATATGTATCTTATTCTGCTTGTGTATTATATGTACAATCTGTCCAACGGGGGGGGGGAATAAATAAATAAATAAAGTAAACTGATCACGTATTGTACTGTAAACATTGCACGTACTGTAAACATCGGTTTACAGAAGACATTATTCCCGATGTAAATGGTGTTTAAATTATAGATAGTGTCTTGGTCCGATAAACACCGTATACAGTGTAAACTTTATTTATATTGTAAACATCGTTCCGTAAAGCAAACACCATTTTGTTAAACTGTAAACGCTGTCTGGAGATCAACCTCGTCCATACCGTAAACCTTGTTTATAATGTAGACACCATGCGTCCTATACACAGGCTGTTAATACAAATACTATTTCTGCTGTATTTTATCATCTTCAGATACACTTCGTCTGAATCGTGAACGTCGTATATATTGTGAATATCCTATATCCCACAAACATGATCGCTGCCATAAATCAACTATCTGCGACACACACACACACACTGTACTGTAAGCATCGTCTGTACAATACAGATGTTGTAAATGTTGTCTGTACATTGTATTTTAACTGTGATAGTGTTAATATTGCGTTGTTAACTGCGTATTTTAACTGTAATAGTGGCAAGTGTTAATATTGGGGTGTTATATATTTTCCTGTGACTTAGTATGTATTGGCTTAATTCAGTTATTTGCTATGACTCTGTATGTGCTGGTATTTGTATAACCGAGACCATATATTGGTATCACACCTCGGTGACGTGACACGCCTAATTTGACGCCCTCCTAGAGAACATGACAGTTCCCATTATTTTCGCTAGGTGTCAGCAGATGTCACTTTAGGGCTTTCGCTAAAAGGGTTCCAGTCTCCTGATATTAATGCCAACTTATATTATGGGGCCTCTCGCGTCATAATGTCTATGCCATAAACGTTCAGAAACGCGACATAAACGTTATGATGGTCGGCGATTGGCCGCAACTGTTGTTCCGTGGAAACTACGTTGGCGAATGGTGCTCCGGTAATCGCGATTCGTGATTTTCTCGTATCTTTCTATTTACCGCTCACACACGCGCGCGTACACACACACAGGTGCCCACATATGCTGTTATAATTTAAAACAAAACAAAAATAAAATTATTGCATTTATATACAACAAAACGTTCATGACGCAACACGTTTCACACATAACACAAACTCGTTCGTATTGATCATAGCTAATCAACCTCAATCATACATACACAATACATTAATTCATGGGGTTCATTGACGCGTACAATCGTTCATACAATCATAATGCTACGGACAACAGAACAGAACAAGCCTCCCGCTGATTGGTCCTCAACGTCAGGGATTCAGCACAAAGTACACAAAATCCGGATTTCGATCTGGATTATTGAACATTTAACCGACATACAACGAGGATGATCTCTCAGGACTCGTTAATTTTATGAGAAGTGAAATTACAGATAAATATACAATTTACTGTAATAAGCGTTATGTATTATCCATTATCTTCAAACTGATATCCCGATCTGTGCTGAGTTGGTCTCACCCCCCCCCCCCCAGAAGCCCCACATTGCCAAATACTGTCAAACAGTTAACAAATCGTAAATTACGAAATGTGGTAATATAGATCATATGGAAAATAATAATATTAATGTAAAATTATGTATCATATTTCACGATTTTATTACATTTGTTGATTTCTTGCCATTGATCAATAGGTTAAACTTGACATCTACTGACCGAACAACACACACACACACGCACACACACGAACACAGACTCACTCATCCATTTAAAGTTTCGCTACTTGAAGAGTTTTCAGAAACGAAAACAAACAAAAAACGAAATTATATAACAATGTAATATTACGAAGTTCCTCGGACGAAGTTATTCATTCGTAACAATTGTCCGCCGATGTCTATAATTGTGAGCACGTGTGTCTACAATTGTCATAAACAGTCCTACAAATGTCAACAGATGACTGCAGTTGTCAACATATGGTTAACATTCTATAGTCATACACACACATAGAGAGAGAGGGGGGAGAGACCCCCCACACACACACACACACAGAGAGAGAGAGAGAGAGAGAGAGAAGAGAGAGAATATAAACTGCCTGGAATTTGTATAATTATTTACCAATTCCAGCTCCGTTATCTACATAATAACAAGCTGGTGTTATCGATATTACTGACTACACAATTGATAAACATCGTTAATTGTTGTATATGTTGTTTATATAATATGTACTACGATGTACTTTGACATAATATGATGTTCTCTCTCTCTCTCTCTCTCTCTCTATATATATATATATATATATATATATATTCGTTAATAATATATAATCCACTTAATTACGCCAAAAGACGTAAAGATTAATTTATGTGACATTCGTGTCAATATCAGGTTTAAATATATGGACAATTTTAAAAGGATTAAATTACAATTGTTGTATAGGTTCATTTGATCAAATGTTATTGTGTTGCTGATCTCAACCGACAATCTGTACCACGAAGTGGAGGCTACACGGAACGCACAATCGACATATGACTCGAGCCGAGACACGGGTACACCCAGAATAGTATCTGACTGGATGTCCTCAGTTTTTGTTTAATTGGGGGGGGGGGCTTATGACCTTCTAAAGGACACCAGTTCGGACAGGTATCCAGGTACAATGCCGCTTATAGATAGATTTAAAGGTTGTTTGTAAAATCTTGAAAACAACGAACGCAGGATTGGGAAAGTGGGACTTCGAGGTCGCTCGTTATTTATATAAATAGGAGGGAGACAGCATTGCGACAATTATCCAGATTTGAATGAAAATCCAGAACTAAGCTGACCGTTCATAAACTGAACTGAACTATAACCAGTTACGATGCTAACGTCTCGCTGTCTCTGATTAGGCTGTATTTGAAGGGTGTTTCAGCCTTCTCATTTCGCTGCATTCCCATCGGATATTATTCGACCCATTTAGCGTGCCAAGTGCACAAAGGTGGCATTAAAACAACAACAACAACAACAACAACACCATAAATGAAATTGTGTTTACGTCATCGTTTTGTGTAGAGATTATATGTCGGCACTATGACAGGGATTTACTAATCTCCAGCTTGATAGCTCGGTGAAGTAGACGGTAGTCCATTACAAGCTTCCGGATCAGGATTGGAATCCGATTGATAAGGGGTATCCTGGATGTGTCCCCTGGGAGTCGACCGTATGTCCAAGGTTTGGTCAGCGTCGAGGCTAAAGCAAACAAACAAACAATCACTCACTCACTCACTAACTTACCCACTCACTTACTTACTTCCTATCCTATACAACAAAGATAACCATACCAGAAGAAATTACAGTAAAATGAACGTAAACCTATTCGGAAAACGAAAAAGCCTAATCCGGATTACAATGGATCCGCATAGACTGTTATTGTACTGGATTTGGTGGATAGTACCAGCTGTAACATTCAAATTTAAGAATAATTTTGATAATCATTCATGAAATTTACACGGACGGAGTCAAAACGACAACGTGTTTAATCTTTTCAGTAGAACTGGGATTTATATCAGGACGTACACTCCCAAATATAATTATTTCATAAAATTATTGATCCAGTTTGTATAAATATAAATGCTTTTGAGGGGGCTTATATAAAGCTACATTATTGTTATTATTATTATTATTATTATTATTATTATTATTATTATTATTAAAAATCTGTGACTGCAATATGTATGACATATTGAAAGCAATTATGCTAAATTTCTGAACTATGTCCTGAAGGGGAAATTTCGGCACCTTTTGTTTCTGGATCAAGTGTGTTGCTGGTAAGCTGGAAAAACTTTCACAAGTAATATACTTTATATATATATATATATATATATATATATATATATATATATATATATATATATGAAATCAATATTAATATAAATCGCCACGTTTAGTATACATAATATGAAAATTTTGGTATGAGATATCTGTAATAGAAAGTCAAATTTTGTTTAACAATTAGTAAATAATACAACAGTATAGGGGTGATGTTATTAACCCATGGCCCCAGTAGTTTAACTTTTTACCTCATTACAGCTGACAACCTGATCCTGATATGGTAGGCACTAGGCCGCATTACATAGCCGGATATCCATTTTGCGGTTCTCCTGATGAATTCTATTGACAATTGTTTAAAAAAAATATTCCTTAGATAAACATTAAAATAATCTATATAAATTAATATGTATAGTATATTTATGCGAGTGTATATGGATAAATACATGGGTGCATGTATCTATGGAGCGCAGAGTGCAGCGTCTTTAATCGTTGAAAACCGAGGTCGCTGGTAATTAACAGTACC